>JAJAGP010003349.1:0-76601 GCA_025084515.1 Ancistrus triradiatus | reverse complement strand
TATATATAGATAACATTTATATCTGTGTGTATATAAATGTATATGGATGTATAATTGGGTGTATATATGCGTATCAAATAAAAGCTGGCAGCGTTCTGGTCAGTGCGCAGGACTTCTGCTTTTCATTTCGCTCAGTCTTAGGTGAGCTCTCTATTCCACAAGTCAGTGGAGATCATGGGAAAGCATGTAAGCCTATTAATCACGATTAATGGGCTGGAACATGCGTGGAGGCTGCCCTCTAAAACACACACGCACACACACACAGACAAACAACATGCGGTTTCTGGCCCCACACAAACTCACACAGATGTACGCCACCTCTCACACATATGGAAACGGGATTCAGTGCCTTTGCCCATATTTTGTGTAGGACAAGCACACTATTGACAGGCATACTAAAAATGTCAATCATGATTTTACAAACACATCCATTTCCATTTCCTTCCCTCGGAATCCGTACATCAACTAATAGAAACTACAAATTAGTTTCTAAATACGAAAGACAACTAACTGTAACATCCGACTATTAAAAGAACTGCATTAACCAAAAACATTACCAGACCTGCATTGAAGTCCATTAATCGAGTTATTCGGTGCATTTATACCTTTCTTTTATTGTTCGACATCTGCAGAAATCAAAGAAAGGGAGCCTTATGCACAATTTGCAGCCATAAAACAAAAAATAATTACCAGCAAAGCGGCTCAAGATGTGACTCGTAAGCAGCCAGTAACCGCGACTCCATTGTACTCCAACCAGCAGACTGAAAAAATACAAATAATGAAAATATGTAGCGCGCACACGACCATACTAAGCAGTGTACCAAATTGTTCTTACCATTTACCTACAATGCTGTTTAGTACGCATTTTCAGTATTTAGTCTAAAACTCACTCTTGCCGTTGATTTTCGCTTGCCAGTGGCATGCACTCAGTCCCTTCCGACCCTTCACAGAAGGAGTAACAAACAGGTGCATGTAAAATATTATATAAACATTTATTTCTTGAATAAATTCAAAAGGCTACTCTGCGTTTTCTTGTTTTTTTTTTTTACATATTTACAGCATTTAGCAGACGCCCTTATCCAGAGCGACTTACAATTGGTACATTCTTACAATCCAAGCAATTGTACGTTAAGGGCCTTGCTTAAGGACCCAACAGTGGCAGCTTGGCAGAGGTGGGATTTGGACCCTGGACCTTCTGGTACAGAGTCCAGTACCTTAACCGCTAGGCTACCACAATAGGTTATGCTAATAGGACGCATAACTAACCCCACAAAACTGCTCATTAAAATGGCTTCTGTCTACGTGCTGTGGCCCTTCTGATTATATGTTAAAGGGTAATGTGAGTCTGTTAACAAACGAACAAGAAATCTGACAGGCCAGAGCTATGATTGTCACTACGGGGGCTGGTCTATAGCTGCCTCACCCCTTCTCGACATACTGAAGAAGGTGCAACGTATTCGTCATTCATAAATGAACACCAATGCGGGGGAAGAGCAAAAGTGGTACCCACTGTTGTGGCCTTGTAAGTCGCTCTGGATAAGGGCGTCTGCTACATGCTGTAAATGTAAATGTATGCACTGTACACCACTGCCATTGACAGCATTTAGCCGTGGGCCTTGAATAGAATGACTCACACCTGATACAGGCTTTCATTATACAACATAGACACACTAAATTATCTTCATACACAATCACCATACAACAAATCAACAATGCACTTGGGTGGAAATGACAAAACATGTCATTGTGTACACAAAGATACCGTCTCACACTTGGAAAAAGTAAACAAACAAGTTTCACTAGTAGTGTTATTGACTTGGGTGGAACAGACCTGGACCTTCTCAGTGTCTGATTATGTAAGTGCATTTAAGCGCACCGATTGAATTATTTCTTGCAGTCCTGTGATTATTTTGCAAATGCACTTTCAGATTTTAGATTTCCAGTTGCTGACAAAATCTACAAACTTCTGACCCCATGGGACTGACCTCCTGTTAATGGTCAGGGAAAAGTACACAAAAAGTGCCAATGGTATAAACATTGTGATGAAATGGACTGATATATTTTCGTGAGAAATTTCAAAAGCGCTGACTGGTTAAGGAAAACTTCTGGACCTCGTTACGATTTTATGGTGCCATTAAATCGAGAGTATAAGCAGGTATAAATATCCTGAATCATCGACATTAGGGTTATTATATTTTTAACACTCAATCCTTCTGTCTGGGTCTGACACCCCACTTTTGCGCCCAAGCTAAATACGTGTGTCGTTAATGTCAATGAACTGGCATATTTTTCTGTGTGTGTGAGAGAGACAGAGAGAATGGGGGTATCTTTGTCTGTTGGTACATGATGACAGACTTAGGACCGAAGCAGGGGCACCCAGCTCAGCTCAGCGTTTATTCTGAAAGAAAGCTAAAATAGTGGCGATGAAAAAAGTGGAAGGCAAACAGCGACGTTCCCACAGTCTGGCAGGAGGGAGCAAGGTGAAACAAAGGGTTCGTGTCTGGTGTTCTAGCAACATAGGAGGCAGAGAAAAAGTCAGTGAGAGAGTGAAGTGTGCTGGGAGTGGACTGTACGAGATGCCCGTGACTAATATGGTGCGAGGAACTGCTGAGCTCATGCATTAAGGTCAGACGTTGTGGCTTGCCACTGATGTCAGCATGGCATCATTTAGTGTCCTGACCACAGCGCCACTATGGATGTCTCCATTTAGGGATGCTGGCGCAAACAGCATGGGACAGCAACCACCAAACCACTTGACTGATTGGTAGACAGTTTCAGACAGAGGCTAGTGATGCAGAAGCAGAGATCTTACAGTTGAGCATTGTGGGTAATATGCAGACGAGCCCAGTTGTACAAGCAACATGTACATAGCTAAGCTACAACTTAGGGGCAGTGGAAAACTGTGTGGGGACATTTGGAAGGATCCAGCCTAATGCACAACAATTTGCAAAAGTCTTAGGCCACTATTAGTCTTGTTGTGTAAGCAATGGTGTAATGGGACTGTGGTAGCCTAGCGTTTAGGGTAATGGACTATGGACCAGAAGGTCCTGGGCTCAAATCCCACCTCTGCCAGCTACCATTGTTGGGTCCTTGAGCAAGACCCTTCACCCACAATTGCTTGGATTGTAAATTTTAAGTCGCTCTGGTTAAGGGTGTCTGCTAGATGACATAAATGTAAATGACTATATATATAACATAATGACAATGATTGGACCCAAACATTTAAAACTTGGATTTGTCACTCCATAATACTCTTTTCCACTGATCTGCATTCAAATCTTTGTGAACTTTCGCCTACCTTAACCTCTTCGCCCTGTTCCTTTCAAAAAAAAAAGTGGTTTCTTGACTGCTTCTCTTCCAAAAAGACCATTCCTGATCAAGCTTCTTCGGACTGTGGAAGGATCAACTGGGGATCCCGATGCCACGTTCTGCTTTTGCTCAAGTATAAGCGGGGGTCACACTACACATTTGCCACTATAATCTATAGAAGTTTTTTAATATGGCATACAAAATACCTGTATTTATTGGTTGTATTCTAATAAAGAGACTGAGAAATAACTATATGGTCATTATACAACTGCTAAAACAGCAGTATCTAATGCTGGCCTAAGATGTTTAGACAGTACCATACATGCACTGTGTACAACTGAAAACACATTTGTTTATTCATTGTGTTTGTTTACTCATGTTTTTTCAGGTCAGTGTTTTGTCTTTAGACAGAGCTAAACCAGACAAAATAAAAACATAAAGCAGTGACATTTCTCAGTGTTGCTCCTCTCAGTGCTGCTCAACTGAGAAAATAGTTCAACTGCTTACAGGCCAACAGATTTAAAATTACCTACATGTATAAATCCCTAGTTTCATTACTTGTTTAAATAGCTAGTTCTCCTGCTTGTACTTAATACTTAGCTGCACAACTAGCATTACTACTAGCTTAAGTACTGTTTTTATAATTAACTAGCTTCACTATCTTTATAAAGAATTAGCTAGTTAGTCAAGATTAAGAATGTCAATACTGACTAGCTTCATGACTGACTTTACTACTTTTGTAACTAGCTGCTTAATGTCTACTAGCTTCCAGAAATGACCTAGATCCTAAATAGAGATACAAGAAGCCATTTTCGTGACTTAGGTTATTTATTAGCAGTTAGCTTTATTGTTTAAATGAATAATTACTGAATGATATATTAATGATTACTTCACTAATGTAAACAGCTAGCTTTGACGCTTTACATTAACTAGCTTTGCTAATTATACAAATGGGCAGATTCATGATTTGTATAAGCTTCTCTCTTTGCTACTTCTAGAAATGAGTAGCTCTACTACTTTAACTGTAGGTCTGAGCTTTTAGTGCAGTTTCTTCACAGCTCCACAGCTCTCTTCGATGCCGACCATGGACTCTGCCTGTGTGGAGTTTGCATGTTCTCCCCTTGTTAGTGGGCGTTTACTCATACATTTCAAAGACATGCATTAGGTTAACTGGTTGCTCCAAATTGACCCAATGCCAATTGGCCCAGCCTTTGCTGATGCTGATGCTTTATTAAACAGACCAATAAACATTTCCCTTGTTAAAAATAGTATATATGTTATGTTGTGGATGCTAGTATGGTGGTCAAAACACGAGACTATAAACTCCATGCTGTTCTATGTTGGGTTATGCTGGGCAGTGGCAACCTGGTGCTGGTTTAGCTGGTGAACATGGTCTTACTGGTAAAACTGGTAGAGCTGCATACCATTTCATCTTCAACATAACATATGCTGGTCTTATAACTGACTAGCTTCACTAATTGTATGAACTAGTAGGTGTGTGTTTAATGACCGTTCGATCTATGACTGTTCATTTTAAAGAGTGAGTTCTTAAAAGTTATAATAAATTATAATAGGAAAAGAAATCCTGCCTTTTAAATCTGGAATTATGGACATAAACAGCTGGTAACCTCAACAGCCAATCAACGCTGCTGTTCCACGAGCAGAGGTGGGAGTTAAATCGAAGAAGTTTGTCATTCATGTGTGTGGATGTGGGTATTGGTGTGTAAAATTACCTTATCATTTATGTGCTTACTTGCTTGTTAGCTCATGTTTGGCTAGAGGCTGTTCTCGGTTGATGTGTTTAGAAACTTGTGCAAGTTACTTATTTTTGTGTGGATGACTTTCCGCTACCTAGTTGTAACAAGCTCTAATTGGCTCCTATTGTAAGTATTACTACGTGTATATTCTCTCTAACCAAACTAAGGATGCAAACTAGTTCACTGATTCACTCGTTAAGCCTCTGTTTATGCTGTTCGTAATATTATCAATAAATGCATTTTTGTCTTCTGTTAAACAAAAGTATTCGGTCCATCATGCCATCCTCTTAAGAAATACCACCCAACACAGGGTCGTAACAGTACATCACTGCAATTTCTTGAATTATAGTGAATGAAATTAAAACTACTGTGGCATTAGGGATGCAGTGTAGATGGTAGCGTTCCACTTGTGTTTTCAGTGGTGTCTCTGGCGCATTTCCATATCGTTTGTGCATTGAATATACCCTTTGTATTGAAACTACAGCTTCCTGAAAATACCCTTTATATTTATATCATATCAGCCTAAAACGTCTGTGACTATGGTAATTTCTGATCAACAACCTGTTTCACAGAACATAATGCAGTCATTAAATGGTGCATACCTCTACGTACATATACAGTTATTTCTAAAAATAAAAAATAAAAATAGTAGCTTCCCTTAAATGTATAAATAACTAGGTTAACTTGCATAAACTGAGCAATGGCATAAAAGCCTAAGATCTACTTTCACTTTGTTGTATTCTGGGGAGCAGTGTATTTGCTGTCTCAAGTTGAAATTGCTAAAGGAATCATGGTTTGGCTTGATTGACAATATGATTACAGTTTGTGGCTGTTTTTCATGGTAGCTCTTCTGGACAAGAAGTTACGCCTTCCTCCATCTTTGCACCTTTCAAACCATAATTGATTTGGCAGTTGCCCTACGACTCGAAGACAGCTGGGGTAGTTTCATACGACCTCCTGGCTACCGTGAACATGGCCTCAGCTGTAACACCCCATTTTCTTGCCCCCTCAGAGGCTGGTTGGTATTTGTGGCATTATTCTTTCAATGCCTGCTGACCCTGGCGTACTTCAGCCCCGACCCAGGCAGGTGAGCACGCGTCAATTGGCCTGCGGAAAAGAGGTGCAGGTCAAAGTGTGTCAGACATGTGATACATAATGACCCAAAGTGCAGGCCAATTCTCGAGCCTGAAGGATGGAATTATGGGACAGTAAATCACGGGGTGTAGTCTCAATTGATGATGGGGTCATACTACAGAAGTTCAATTTCTCTGATGTGTTACGCCATGCGGGGTGTTGTTCTCAGATTTTGACCTGCGTCGACACTCGAGTCACTCTTTCTCTTAGACACACAGCAGTCATACTGAGGATTGATTACAGGGATGGAATTCACAGAGAGACAAATGTTTTTGTGTTGGTTTTATGCATCTTGTGTATGTGGGGGAGATGACTGAGGGTTATGAAAAGTTTGCATATCTCTGAACACATTACATGTTTTTTTTTTCTGATGTAGTTTAAACTTCTTACAGAATTGTAAGACAAAATGTAATTTGTCTTGTGCAAAGGTAGGCACATTTACAAATTGTCCTTTTCTTTCCCAGTCACCGTTCTAGGCACTGCTGTATATTTGGCTCAGGACATAAATAAAAATTTGTAAAATCTGTAATGTATTACATTTTTTCATTTTGGCCAAATATAAAACCTTTTAATGTTTATGTTGCAAATACCTGGTGCATTATTTTATTTCAGGTACCTGATATTATTTTTCATCTTTGAAACAGTCAAAGAAAAACAAAATTAAAATAATGTAAAGGTCTTTAAATTACATATTTATATACATAAGTAGAACTTTATGTATGTGTGTGTGTGTTTACATATATATATATATATATACAAAAATGTATTTAGTCAGCCCCTGACTGTGAAAGTTCTCTTACTTAGAAAGATGAGAGAGGTCTGTAATTTTCATCATAGGTACACTTCAACTATGAGAAACAAAATGAGAAGAAATTCAGGAAATCACATTGTAGGATTTTTAAATAATTTATTTGTAAATCATGGTGGAAAATAAGTATTTGGTCACTCACAAACAAGCAAGATTTTTGGCTCTCACAGATCTGTAACTTCTTCTTTAAGGAGCTCTTCTGTCCTCCACTCGTTACCTGTATTGATGGCACCTGTTTGACCTCGTTATCTGTATAAAAGACACCTGTCCACAGCCTCAAACAGTCAGACTCCAAACTCAACCATGGCCAAGACCAAAGAGCTGTCGAAGGACACCAGGAAGAAAATTGTAGACCTGCACCAGGCTGGGAAGAGTGAATCTACAATAGGCAAGCAGGTTGGTGTGAATAAATCAACTGTGGGAGCAAAGATTGTAAGAAAATATGGAAGACATACAAGGACCATTGGTAAATCTCTCTCGATCTGGGGCTCCATGCAAGATCTCATCCATCAGGGATCAAAATGATCATGAGGACGCGTGCGCCGAGCACATCAAGATAAAACCCAGAGACTGAACACCAGGTTCTGACGGAGATGGGTGGAACAACATGCCCCTAGAAGATACACTCTAGCCGCAGGCTGCAAGTCGACTGATGTTCTTGCGAGACACCAAAATACAAACAAGTCAAACACCAAGGGACCTAAAACACAAATCAAGGCCGTTTGTAACCAAGGCACCATTCACACCACCAGCTTTTGAACAGCGTGGAACTCACAGTATCACCGAGGCAAAAATCCCAGAAAACTACACGGAGGGACCTGTTGAATGACCTGCAGAGAGCTGAGACCAAAGTACAAGGCTACCATCAGTAACACACTACGCCGAGAGGGACTCAACAGATCCTGCAGTGCCAGGCGTGGGTCACCCTTTTTAAGCCAGTACATGTCTAGACCCTGTCTGAAGTTTGCCAGAGCACATGATGATCCAGAAGAGGATTGGGAGAATAGAATCATGTGGTCAGATGAATGAAACCAAAATATAAAACTTTTTTTGTAAAAACTCAACTCTGTCAATGTTGGAGGAAGAAGAATGATGAGTTGCATCCCAAGAAACACCATACCTACTGTGAAGTATGGGGAGTGGAAATTCATGAGGTGGGTCATGCTCTGGGGTGTTTTTCTGCAGAGGGGGATCAGGACGACTTGTGATTCCGTGTTAAGGTAAGACTGAACGGGGCCATGTGTTGTGAGATTTTTTCACGGGCAAAAACCTCCTTCCATCCCGAGTCGAGAGCATTGGAAAGATGGAACGGGCTGGGTGTTCCAGCATGACAATGATCCCAAACATCGAAGGAGTGGCTCCCTAAAAAGCATTTGAAGGTTCTGGAGTGGCCTAGCCAGTCTCCAGACCTCAAACCCCATAGAAAATTTTGTGGAGGGAGTTGAAAGTCTGTGGTTGCCCCAAAAAATCACTGCTCTAGAGGGAGATCTGCATGGAGGAATGGGCCAAAATACCAGCTACAGTGTGTGTGCCAACCTGGTGAAGACTTACAGGAAAACTCTGTCATCGCTCATGTACAAAGTATTGAGCTGAACTTTTGTATTAACCAAATACTTATTTTTCCACCATAATTTGCAATTAAATTCTTTAAAAATCCTACAATGTGAATTCCTGGATATTTTTTTTCCTCATTTTGTCTCTCATAGTTGAAGTGTAGCTATGATGAAAATTACAGACCTCTCTCATCTTTCTAAGTAGGAGAACTTGCAAAATCAGTGGCTGACTAAATACTTTTTTGCCCCACTGTATACTATATGCTAATGATGGCATGCACTCAAATTGTCATAGTCTAACATGATGTCCCATGTTATCCCAGCATGGTTTCCACAATATTCCACAGAGTAAATGCACTAAATGCTTGATTCTATCCCATGAAAGTGCCTCCATCAAATCTTGGTGGTGCTTAGGTCAGGTGCTTGTGGAAACACAGTCCATGAAAGAATCTTTTGATATTCTTTGGTTTTCAAGCTTTGAGCTTTAGATCCTTATCCTGGTGCAGTATGAATGCTTTCAAGATCCAAGCAAGCATTTTCAGTAGCGGTCTCAGACTTCTGGCTCTGCCTGTGTATGCAGAGTGTATAAAATAATTTAGACCCCACTACACTATCTTTTATATATAGATACAGAGGAAAGCATTACATGCACTAATCATGATTCGATAATGAATTGTATGTAGTATTACGTATAGATTTGTTTCCATCAAGTTGTACTACTAATCATCTCATGGTTGAGTCATTCCACTATTAGAATGCCATTTAGTATACATTTTCCTACATATTGGACTTATTCCTTGTTTGTTTCATGTTTTCTTTGTATTGTCTAATATGCTTCCAAACTAAGATGTATTAAACCCGTAAAAAATGGGATTTCAACAGATCATCCTGCAAGGATAGACAGGGTGCCTGAAAAGTAAGGAAACACCCATATAAATCCAATTGTAGACACAAGGTATGGGGGAAGGAGGAAACCTGGTAGACCATTTTACCAACATGAAACCCATCTTGAATGCTACCATCTTGGATGCAACTCAGCAGCTTGAGGCAGATGTTTTCATGAAAGGTTATCGGTAATGTGATAAAAGGATCGCCTTAACACTGGAGACAGCATATTGAACACATTCTATAGAGCTTGTGGTCAATTTTCTTGTTTCAAATAAATGTTTGAACATGAGAACGGATAAAGTTACATTAACATGAAGAACGCCATTGGTTGTCTGTTGAAATTCTCTACCAGTCTGATGTGTCACACTCCTACTTTCCCATTTGAAAAACTGAAGTTGAATTCAACATGGCGGCATTCAAGATGGCTGCCATATTGGCAACACGGCATAACATGTTTCCTCCTTCCCTCACAGCTTGTGTCTAAAATTAGATCACCAACGGCCAGACTGTTCTCATTTCCTATGAGTGTTTCTGAACCTTTGAGACATGCTGTATATTTTTGCTATGTCATGTTTTATGGGCTGTTAGTAATATTGGAGAACCACAAGCAGCTTTTAACCTCCATTATACAAAATAAGGGCAATTTTGTGCCAAATATTACTAAAAAGTCTCAGAAATCTCAAAAATATCACACATAACGCACCATGTAACCCAAATCTAAACCAAAATCTTTTCCCTTTACCTATTCGGGATGGAAATGAAAGCTTGAAAAATGCAAGAACAACAAACAAAAATTTTAAATAGCACCTAAATGAACCAGGCTTTGAGCTTGGCTCCTCTAACGTCACCTGCTCGTCTATATGTTATTTAGAGTGACAGCGCATTCATTTTATGGAGCAAACAACTTGGTGTGACGAGATGGAAACCAAGAGTCAGGACACTGAAAAAGTTTCTTTTTCAGTAAAAAAAAAAAGTCTTTATATACAGTAGTTGCTTTATTTGCTGTGAATGGAGAAACGTGTATGAATATGAACATGGCAAATGTTTCATGGTGATGCAACTATGTTTACTAAAATGTTGATCGTCTGTATTGATGTGAAAATGCTTGTGATTTTAAGCATACAGGAATGTGCAAAAGTCTTAGACCACCATTAGATTTGTTGTTTTAGCAATGGTATAATGACCATATATAACATATTGTCGACCGTTGGATCCAAAACTCCGTAATACTGTTGTCCACTGATCTTCATTCCAATCTTTGGGGGCTTTATCATATCTTAGCCTTTTCACCCTGCTTCCCTCCCCCAAAAAAGCATTTTTTTTTGGCTGCCCCGCTTCAAAAAAAGACCCTTCCTGATCAAGCTTCTCTGTGGTGTAGAAGGGTCAACTTGGCATCCCAATGCAGTTGCCACATGCTGCTAAATGCTTGTCACTGTTTTTTTTTTTATAAATACTGCATATGTATACTCAAACTTCCTTGTATTTTTCGTTTGTATTCTGATAAAGAGACTGAGAAATAATGATATATGGTCATTATACCATGGGATATCTAATCTAATGGTGGCCTAAGACTTTTGCACAGCGCAGTATTATGTAGAATCTAACAATTTTTTGTAGTTGTAATCTACCAGTTCTTTGTAGTTAATAAATAATGTTAATAATATTGCATAAATGGATAGATTGGTACTTGTCAACCTCTTAGCACTTCATATTATTGATTAATAATATTTTAATGCATAAATTTAAGCATTGACAACATGCCTCTTTGCGTCGTGTCGCAGACCTTACCCCTTTTGTGGGTTGTGAGGGGTTGGGGCTGTCACTGGTGAACTTTTGTAACCTGTCCTCGTACCAAGCCCATCTCAGTCCTTCAGGTGCCAGACCATCTAGGTCTGTCCTGTGCACCAGACCTGGGGAACACAACTCCATAACCAACAGCCCTGTGGTAGAACACTGGTCCGCCCTTGTTCATACACTGCACCTAGCGAGGTGATGATCGTTGATTGCAGAATCCCCAGGTCTGGCATCCAGGTTAGACCAAGAGTGTCTGGCGCCTGAGAGACTGAGCAGGGTCTGGTGTGACGATAGGGGCCAGGAATGACTGAAAGCATCCGGCGCCTGATAGCACAGGAAAAGGCCTGTGTCCTGAGTTACAGGGCCCATTCTGGACCAGTAGTAGAGTCTGTGGCACATGACACACACCAGGAGTGCCCCTGCCACACATCGGGACAAATTGAATTTTGCTCTGCAGAAGTGTGGCCAGCTTTCCAGATGTTATATTGCTGTGTTTGTTTATAATGTTGTAATACTTCATTTGAATTGTTTGTAAGTGGCTCATAATGGTTCATATTTAAGCTTGGTCACTGTTGAGTTGTGTTCAGTGTGGCCAGGGGGCACAAACCTTTCTTTCCTCTTTGCCTTTGGTCTTCTAAAAGGGCTTTCCATGAGATTTCCTGAGGTTCTGATGTTAGACGATAAGCCCTGGCTCACTTGGCATTCCAATGCCTTCTCAATAGGTTGGATATAGATTAGTCATGGTTCTGTGAAAGTGTGAAAGCCAGCCAAGTTCTCATTCATAGCTGGCAAACCAATTCTCAGTGGACTTTAATGACAGCAGGACAGAAAGTTGATGATATGACTCCTTGGAAGTGGAAACCTATTAATATGTCATATTGAGAGTCATTGAGGTATCGGTACAGCCCATTCTACTGCCATTGTTTGTCTATGGAGAAATCAGAAATGTATGCTTTATATTTTGAATATGTTGAGTGTTGCTGCAATAGCAGAGCTCAGTAATTAGAAGAGGTGTCCACAAACTTTTGTCTATAATGCACTTCATGTGGAGTGGTTTAAATTGGTGGTTTAAACAGGAAAACACAATGTGTAACAAATTAGAAGTTAATGCAAACTGTTGAAGCGTTTAATGTTAAGTTTAATTTGAGTTAAATGTACATGTGTATAGTTGTTAATTAGAGAAAATGCCATAGTCCACGATTTGTATTATTATTAGTACTATTATTGGGCCCTGATGCTCACACTTGACTAGATTAGATGTCCAATTGTTTCATTTCGTTAAATTATAGGTCTGTTGAATCCCTTTGATTTGCTTGTTTACGATAACCTAATTTCTTGACCAGTTATTTGTAAGCGTGGGAACCAGTGAGCATACACAGAGAAGCCGATACTGTGGGAGATGTATATCCATTTCATCAACAAATTAAAGCCTTTATTTGCTTTTGCCTGGGTCAATTCAGACTTAATGAACAAAGTGAAAAATTCCAACTATGCTAACACGCTGGCATTTGCTTTATTGCTTCTTGTGTTCGGGACTTCCCTGGAGACTGGATGGGCCTAATCGAAATCAGAATGAAAGAGTTAACCCTTGTCCCCTGCCCTGGTCAAATCTGTCCTCTCAGTGTGCCCGGAGAAATAGAGGAGGCAAAGAGATGTTTCGTGTGTGTTTCTAATATCGCACCGAAAAAATCCCTCCAGACCAGGAACGTCTTGGGTGTTCTGCGGAAAAGCTTCCACGGTGTACTGGTCCCGGGAATATTTGACAGCTTCCCACCGAGAATGCGGCTCGAGGCTTGGCCAGAACAGGGGAAAGAGCGTCTGAAAGCGGAGAAGAGAGTATTAACACAGCAAGAAATGAATCAAAAAAGAAAAAAAAAAATCTGTGTGGGTATTTTCTTAGTACAGAAAGAGGTGAGAGTAGAGTAGCCAAAACCTTACTCTAGTAAAATCAGTTAGCCAACCTTATTAGTTGAGTAAAGTGACTCAATAAAGCACCATAATTACTCAAATACTTTTACTGATAAAATGCTGTTACCCAATTTAATTACTCAAGTAAAAGGAAGGACGCTTAAACTAAATACTCAAATAAAGGTACTGACTTGAACAACTAACTCATGTAAAAGTACAGTTATCCAAACGCATCAGTCAACTAACGGTACGCTTCCCTAAACTAATTATGACAGTCAAAATATATTATCCAATCTAATCACTCAAATAACGGAACTATAGTCCAAACTTATTCCTCGAGTAAGTGTCTAGTTTTGTTACTTTTAAGTAAAAGTATGTACAGTTATCCAAACATATTAGTCAACTAAAAGTACTCCTCCCCAAACGAATTACTACAATGCAATTACATTATCCAATCTAATCACTGAATTAAAAGTACTGTAGTCCAAACTTATTACTCAAGTAAAAGTGTCATTTTTTGTTACTTAAAAAAATGTACTGTTACTTGGACAAATTACTCAAGTAAGTGTACAGTTACCTGAAGGTATCAGTAAACTAAAAGTACTAATTACTACAATAAATGTTACCCAATTGAATCACTCAAGTAAATGTACTGTAACCCAGTGTATTACTCGAGTTAAAACATCCTTACCTACACTTAACACTCAAGTAAATGTACTCCTCCCCAAACTAATTAATTGAATGTACATTATCCAATCTAATCACTCAACTAAAATTACTGTAGTCTAGTTATTACTTGAGTAAAAGTATCATGCTTTGTTACTTTAAGTAAAATTACTGTTACTGAGCAAATTACTCAAGTCTACATTTACCAAAATGCATCAGTCAACTAAAAGTAGTTTCCAAAACTAATAACTACAATGCAATTACATTATCCAATCTAATCACTGAACTAAAAGTACTGTAGTCCAAAGGTATTACTCAAGTAAAAGTGTCATTCTTTGTTACTTTAAGAAATGTACTGTTACTTAGACAAATTACTCAAGTAAGTGTACAGTTACCTGAAGGTATCAGTAAACTAAAAGTACTGTTACCCAAACTAATTACTACAATAAATGTTACCCAATTGAATCATCCAAGTAAATGTACTGTAGCCCAATGTATTACTTGAGGTAAAACATCATTACCTACACTTAACACTCAAGTAAATGTACTCTTCCCCAAACTGATTACTACATTGAAAAAAGTACATTATCCAATCTAATTACTGAACTAAAAGTACTGTACTCCAAACTTATTACTCAAGTAAAAGTATCATGCTTTGTTACTTTAAGTAAAAAGTACTGTTACTTGAACAAATTACTCAAGTCTACATCTACCAAAATTTATCAGTCAACTAAAAATACTGTTTCCAAAACCAATTACTACAATCTAGTCAATCAAGTATAAACACCACACTTACCACTCAAGTAAATGTACTGTCACCCAAACTAATAACTCAAGTAAAACTATTAACTACATTTTCTTAAACTAATTACTACAATAAGTGTTACCCAATATAATCAGTCAAGTAAATGCACTGTAGCCCAACGTATGACTCAAAAAAGCACCATTACCCACATTTATCACTCAAGTAAAAAAAACAATGTTATCCAAACTAATTCTTCACTGCTGTTACATTGATACTCAAACTGTCTATTCAAGTATCAGTACTATTACATAAATTTCAAATCCCAAGGAGCTAAAATCAAAGTTTTATCAGAGACATTGATGTTTTAGCATAATTCTAATTCATTTATTAATGGAAATTAGTTTCTTTAATTCTTCTTCATGCAGATATTTAGAGAAAAAAAAGAAAGTCCAAATGACTTTTTTTTTTACCCAAAGTCAGTACACGCTGAACCTGCAGTGTGTGCTTTAATTTGGAATTTGGCTTTGTTTGTTGTAAAATGTGTACACGCGACAATAGCAAATATAAAAGAAGTACTAGTGTGTGTATTGTCCTTACAGGTTTACTTATTCATTTAAATGTTATATATAACATCATGGAGTCAGTGAAGGCGCTTTACTACCCGCCTTTGCATATATGAGTAGTTGATTAAATGTGTATGTTTTACATTGAGCGTATAATAGACCGGGCATTATTTCCAGTTCTGAAATGTATATCTCTCCTACTGAGCAAGTAACGAACGTATCATGGTGAATTTGGGTGCAAACCAAGAGCGAGCACAGATGCAGTGGGTAAGGAAAAGCAGCCTCTGTGCATGGCTCAGTATAATAGCTCCCTCTCCTCTCTCTCTTTCTCTCTGCCTCTCTCTTTCCCTGTGGGGAGAGGTAATGAACCTTAAGTGAGGCCGGTGTCTGGTAATGTAATATACACAGCGCCCGTGTCAGGTCTGGATCCAATAATGTGTCATTTGGTGCGTCTGGAACAGATTGGCCCACCGTGATAGGACTGAACTCTTGCCCGGGTGAGAAGCTATGCGCAGCCTAAATCCCTCCCCCTCTCGCTCATTTCAATCCAATCCCTCCATCCCTACTGGCCTGTGACCCCGCCCCCGACCCGCAGGCCCATGACCCTGACCCTCCAACCTGTCAGAGGTCAGCGCTAGCCGTTTAGCCACAAGCGCTGGCGTTCCACTCCTAGCTGGGTCTGACTGACTGGTTCCTTTGAGCCACCTTCCATCAGATCTGGACTGCATTTAGGAGGCTGTTTTTTTTCTTCTTCAAAAGACACCCGCTATCAACAGGTGCGGTGTTCGCTACCTAAAACCTGTTACATATCAGGAAATAAGAAACTCTGCAGTGTAAAGATGTTTCAAATCTTTTTCGCCCCAGGTCAGGTTTCGCCTGGGGCTAATAGCGTGTGCTATAAAATCTGTTTTCTCTGAGATAACTCACGTCTTGTACATACACATCCTTTCTGAATTTAAGAGCTATTTGATATTACGAGCTATGTCGGTTCCCATTTCCTTCTAAATGCTTCAGCGGACGGCTTCTATCACATTGAGTTGCGATGCTTTCTGTACCGGCACTACCAGAATGCTCTTGGTGAATAGACTGGGTGCAGACATGCTCGAAACCATTTAACGTATGAGAAAATCACAACATCTCAGGAATCTTAAGAGCTGCTTCATTAGTAGACTTTTAACCAGCCTACTCTATGGACCATGGTCATTACGATATATTTTGACACCGGTTACAATAAAACACGCTTTTTGAGAAACAAAAAAAAGCTGGATTGCTAACAACACTATTGCTAATTTGACATGCAGCACTTATGGGACTCTAGTAGCAAAAAGCAGCTCTAACTATTATAAACGAACTGTAGTTGTACTTGTTTCTACCTGTGTAGGTTACTTGCAGTTAGCTAGCAGTTAGCTTGTAAAGTGCAGTTAGCTAGCTCTGCTAACTTGGCAGTGGTAAACAAAAGGCTGCACTGCTAACAACACAGTTGCTAATTTGACATACAGCTCTTATGTGAGTCACTCTAGCTAAAGCAGCTCTGATTATTATAAATATGAATACATTTTAACAGGGTTTGATACTGATAACTCATTCTGTAAGTATTTAATAGTATGAATTAATTGAACATACAAGAAAATCTCATTTACATTTACAGCATTTAGCAGACGCCCTTATCCAGAACGACTTACAATTGATATAATCTTACATTCCAAGCAATTGTAGGTTAAGGGTCGTCTTGCTCAAGGACCCAACAGTGGCAGCTTGGAAGAGGTGGGATTTGAACCCTGGACCTTCAGGTCCAAAGTCCAGTATCTTAACCACTAGTCTACCAACAAGTTTCCTGCTAACTTGGCTATGATGAGCAAAAAAGCTGCATTGGTAACAACACTTGCTAATTTGACATACAGCTCTTATGTGAGTAGCTAAAGCAGCTTTAATTATTATGAATATGAATATATTTTAACAGGGTTTGATACTGTTAAATAATTCTTTAAGTATTTAATAGTATGAATCAAGAGTCAGTGAAATCCCACTTTAGATCACTGTGAGAAATGGAAGGTAATTTGTGTGTTAGCAGTCTCAGCTATTTGTGTATTAGCAGTCTCACACACACACACATATATGTACGTGTCTGTATATATATTCTTCTGAAATGTGTAATTTGACCTCTCTGGGGAGATGTAATGGTGATTTGTGTATCCATCATGTGACTAATAATAATAATTAACATATAACGTATAGTAGTAATTCCACTTCATTGATGTAGTACAGTTAAACATTACACATTGGTTACTACACATGTTTTACAAAGACAAGTCTGTCGTCTCCATTCACACAGCAAATTTATGTGCATCTGCGAGCGCGCCTGTATATTTTCGTGTTTTAAAATGGTTTTGACAGAGCAGCATACTAAAGTGACGGAGCAGCATAGTTTCAAGCTGAATAAATGTGTGGTCTTGGAATCGAAACGGGACACTGAGGCAGGAAGTGAGAAGTGAGGTCGCACAATACCGCACTCATTACAGAGACACAGCTTTGAATGCGCTTACAAAACAGGGAGCCTGAAAACCTGAGGAATCAGACAGTGTTGCAGTGAATAAAGTATCAATGAATAAAGGATAATCATACTTGAACCACTATGACTTTCAGACCAACGACTCAGTAAAAGGTGGAAGCAGCCAATGAGAAGGCCTTCGAGTAGAAGAATCTCATCTAGAGGCCATTGGGCGGCTGAATACAGTAGCTCACCATCACAGTGACCCGAATCCTGAGGTGCCTCATGATTGGGTGTAATCTAAGACAAATAATGCGACTAAAATTATATATATTCAGATCAATAGATACAAGTCATACTGCAACTAAGCAAGTGATGCAAAACCATTTTTTTCTTGGAACCCCTCTTACGAGTATCTGAGAGAAGCTGCACCCCTCCCCCCAGCCGGCACACACACCAAAAGAATATAAATTAGAGTAATTGAAAATCTTATTAGTAGTAATGTTTCTTTTTTTTTTTTTTTAGAAAAAAAATTACCTAAATTAGTTTTTTTCCTTTTGTCTCTGGTTACTTTTCTAGCTTTTCTCTTATTTTAGCTAAAAATTAAACATAAGTTGGACATTTTTCTTTCAACATCCCAATAGAGTGAGACCTGTACACACAAAAGAATCAGAACGATTCATTACGTGTAATAAGTGCCTACTCTTTGAGTGAAAGTATCTTTTTAAGTAATTTAATATACAGTTTTTTCAGTGAGTGCTAGTTTAATTTAATATAATGTCTAAATTGTATTTTGACACAACCTTGCGCACTAAACGATCCTCTACCTCAACATCGCAGTGACCTGGGTTTGAGTCCCGGCGGTGCTTTCTGGCTGGGTCTGGTGTCACACAGCCTTGATTTGGTTATTGTCTGAGGAAGAAGAGGTGGGATAGGGATCCAAAGTGACATCTACCCAGCCTTGTGCTGGAGTGATGCCCTGTTTAGGTGTGCCCTGGACCCTCTGAATTCTGGGGACAGGCCCTACAGCTCCTGATCTTGCCAAGGATAAGGAAAAACAAAGTATATAGCATTGTTTTCTTATATTAGAAACTACATGGCATGGTTTGTTTTTACCTGAAAGTTGCAAAAACAGTTTTCTGACGGTATATAGGATAAAACTTAGGCTGCATCCCAAACCACATACTGCGAAATATTGTTTAAAGGTAGTTGTGATGGAGTATTGAATTAAAACACCATTTACTATGGTAATATATGTGTTGAGATGCAGCCTCGGTTTTTGTTTACTAGAGGCGGAGGGGAAACTTGATGTACAGTACTGTGCAAATGTCTTA
This sequence comes from Ancistrus triradiatus, assembly GCA_025084515.1. Classification (NCBI taxonomy): domain Eukaryota; kingdom Metazoa; phylum Chordata; class Actinopteri; order Siluriformes; family Loricariidae; genus Ancistrus; species Ancistrus triradiatus. The sequence goes on along the minus strand of JAJAGP010003349.1, from coordinate 57,654 downwards.
GACTATTATTAGATTAGGTATATCATTGTTTTAGAAACTGTATAATGACCATATATAATTATTTCTCAGTCTCTTTTTGTAGAATACAACCAGAAAATACAGGACAGGGTGAAAAGGCTAATATGTGCTAAAGGTCATGGTGATTGAAATGCACATCAGTGGAAAATAGTATTATGGAGTGACTAACCCAAGTTTGAAATTTTAGGGTCCAGTCATCAATAATATGTTATATATGGTCATTATACCGTTGCTAAAACAACTAATCTAATGGTGGCCTAAGACTTTTGCACAGTACTGTAGAGTAAGTAACAAAGAAGATTGAGACGCTTTGTCATAGTAATAATAGCGATGAGCTCTTAACCTCAGTATAAATATTTCCCAAACATACTTAATCACATGGTAAATGTGATTGCCGTTGCTGTGTAGCACTAGACTCAGGAGGACTTTCCAGTTTATGAGATCAGATCACCAGCAGTGACACGATGAGGGGGAAAAAAGTGTGCAGTTTGGGCAGTTTCACCCATATAGGGCCATTTGGAACAGGGCTCAGACCTTGTCCTCCTAGGAGCTTCTGATTTAAGTCTTAATAAACATGACATACTGCTCAGGGAGATTGCTTGGACAGGAATGTGACCCCTCCAGCCCAACACACTGCAGCTACTCTAGTCATTCACTCGTGTATGCTCAGGTTTGTGGTGCATAAGAAGAAGAAGCATGGTATCTCCAAGCTCAGTGGGTGAGATATCGTTTCACCAGATGTTTAAAACCTTGGTGCCCCTTTTGTAGCACAGTCGGGAATCAGAACTTAGAATGGAGACTGTTATGTGCAATGTTTGTCTGGGTTTGGCTATGGCGAAGCATAAGCCACCTTCTTCATGAATCCATCATTAAGTTGGCTAAACGTAATGGGCATTTGCAGGAAGTCGAGGCAAATTTGAATTGGACATGTTCTGTAACAATAAATAATGAATACAGGCTAGAGATTGATTGTTTGCAGCTGCTCTGTTGGCAGTGAAGGAGTGACTGGCATCGTAGACGTTACCCAAAATTACCTTCGTATAAATGCCGGACAAAGAAAGTGTGTCATTTTTTGCAAGCTGGCCATATATGAGGAGAATAAAACCCTCTCAGCTGTGCAGTTATACAAAACTTTCTTGCATTAGGACAGTTTGCTGGGTTTTGTCTCCTGCAAGGTATCTTTCTGAAAGTAGGAGTGAGTTCCATAGTTTGGGAGCCATTATACTAATTGACCTGACCCTATGTAGCAGGTATACTATGCCGAGCTGCCGCCCCCACTTCCCACAGCCTTGGCACCCACCACCAAGACCAGCCCAAGAACCATCTCCACGACAGAATCACAAAGCTCACAGCATGTAGCATTATTCTTATATGCTTGACGGTCCTAATAGAAGGCTATAGGTTAACTGCAGACACACAAAGACAATAATAAAGATAATTGTATCAACCACCGCATGTTGCCTCCACAACATAAATCAAACATGAGTCATTTTGCCTTAATGGAGTGATTTCATTTGAATTATTGGTTGAAGGCAAATTGACATTCCTTACCAAGATCTGTGAAAGGAGATGGAATTATGATGAGCATTTCTCAATCTGGCAACCTCAACTTGTTAAAGTGAGGATTCTTCCCAGTGATTTGTTGGATTTTCCACTAGACCCCCATTTTTTCATATGCAGTGGTACCTCGGGTCTCGTTAATTTGTTCCAGAAGGTGTCAAGAACTGAAAACGATGAGTACCCAGCAAATTTTTCCCATAAGGAATAATGTAAATTTAATGAATCCCATTCCAGATCCCCAGAAAATACACACTGTATAAGGCATTATATGCATTAATGGAGTTGTATTGTACAGGTGCTCCCTGATTTACCATGGGGATATGTTCCGATAAATCCATCCTAGCATAAATGTATCATGAAATGAGGTGTTTAACGAGTGTTTGGTAATCTATACTGCATCATAGCAGAGCCTATGATCAGTAATGATAAGGAAGTTGATGTTTAAAACACTTGCATTAGTTGGCCAGAATCATTAATGCAAAGCTTATTTTATGGTAAAGTGTTGAAAAATGTCATGTAATTTAGTGAGTAATGGATTGAAAGTGAAAAGTAAAAGCAAAACCCTTACTAAGGTAACTGCATCCTGTGTTCTGGAGCATTAAGTTGGTGATTTCCTTTTTGGTTGGCTCTTGTAACTAACCTTTTTAGGACCCTTGGGGACTTATTTGCTCTAAGAATACAATAATGTATATGTAAAATATAAGACAAACGGGATAAACACAGCAGAGATCTTCACTGAGGGCTATTGTGATTCTGAATCACTGTGTACTGAATCGTGAATCATGAATCGTCTTGTGGCTGAAATGAGCTGCGCAGCTCAACTCATGAATTTGAATGACGAGAACCGAGACATATTTTTCTAGCCAACATGCGTTGTCAACCGAGATACCACTTAACCTAAAGATGTTGTTTTCACTTTCCCAGTTGTTTGAAGACAGTGACAGTTTAGTGCATACCTATCAGTATTGCGCTCCAGCTTTAGCAATTTTCTTTCTTAAAGTTTTCTATTTTGTATATATTGTGTATACACTCACTGATCACCGATCAGTTAGTGTTGCTTGAAAGTTTGTGAACCCTTTAGAATTTTCTATATTTCTGCATAAATATAAATATGACCTAAAATATCAGCAGATTTTCACACAAGTCCTAAAAGTAGATAAAGAGAACCCAGTTAAACAAATGAGACAAAAATATTATACTTGGTCAGTTATTTATAGAGGAAAATGATCCAATATGACATATTAGTGAGTGGAAAAAGTATGTGAACAATTGCTTTCAGTATCTGCTGTGACCCCCCTGTGCAGCAATAACTGCAACTAAATGTTTCCTGTAACTGTTGATCAGTCCTGCACACCGGCTTGGAGAAAATTTAACCCATTCCTTCGTACAGAACAGCTTCAGCTCTGGGATGTTGGTGGGTTTCCTCACATTAACTGCTCACTTCAGGTCCTTCCACAACATTTCCATTGGATTAAGGTCAGGACTTTGACTTGGCCATTCCAAAACATGAACTTTATTCTTCTTTAACCATTCTTTGGTAGAACGACTTGTGTGCTTAGGGTCGTTGTCTTGCTGCATGACCCACCTTCTCTTGAGATTCAGTTTCATGGACATATGTCCTGACATTTTCTTTTAGAAATTCCTTCAGAGGTTCATTGTGCCATCAATGATGGCAAGCTGTCCTGGCCCCAGATGCAGCAAAACAGGCCCAAACCATGATACTACCACCACCATGTTTCACCGATGGGATAAGGTTCTTATGCTGGAATGCAGTGATTTCTTTTCTCCAAACATAATGCTTTTCTTTTAAACTAAAACCTTTATTTTTGGTCTCATCCGTCCACAAAACATTCTTCCAATTCCTTCTGGCTTGTCCATGTGATCTTTAGCAAACTGCAGACGAGCAGCAATGTTCTTTTTGGAGAGCATTGGCTTTCTCCTTGCAACCCTGCCATGCACGCCATTGTTGTTCAGTGTTCTTCTGATGGTGGACTCATGAACATTACTATTAGCTAATGTGAGAGAGGCCTTCAGTTGATTAAAAGTTACCCTGGGGTCCTTTGTAACCTCACCAACTATTACATGCCTTGCTCTTGGAGTGATCTTTGTTGGTCGACCACTCCTGGGGAGGGTAACAATGGTCTGGAATTTCCTCCATTTTGTACACAATCTGTCTGACTGTGGCTTGGTGGAGTCCAAACTCTTTAGAGATGGTTTTGTAACCTTTTCCAGCCTGATGAGCATCAACAACTCTTTCAACTCTTGAGGTCCTCAGAAATCTCCTTTGTTCGTGCCATGATACACTTCCACAAATGTGTTGTGAAGAGCAGACTTTGATAGATCCCTGTTCTTTAAATAAAACAGCGTGCCCACTCACACCTGATTGTCATCCGATTGATTGAAAACACCTGACTCTAATTTCACCTTCAAATTAACTGCTAATCCTGGAGGTTCACATACTTTTGTCACTCACTAATATGTAATATTGGATCATTTTCCTCAATAAATAAATGACCATGTATAATGTTTTTGTCTCATTTGTTGGACTCGTGTGAAAATCTGATGGTGTTTTAGGTCATATTCATGCAGAAATGTAGAAAATTCTAAATGGCTCACAAACTTTCAAGTACCACTGTAGGTACACCTCGTTTCGACACTTAGTGCCCATTTTATTAGTTCCACTGACCATGTAGAATTTCTGCAATTACAGATTGTAGTCCATCTGTTTCTCTGCTTACTTTATTAGTCCCCTTCACTCTGTTCTTGAATGATCTCCACAGGACCACCACAGATCAGGTAGCATTGGGGAGATGGATTATGGGCAATATGATAAAATGGTCAATAGGTATAAGTACCTAATAAAGTGATTGATGTACGTGGCTATTGCATGGACTACACCACTGGCAAAAGGCTGTTTCTCAACGATCATAAACACTACTCAGAGTATACAAATAGAGAGATTCAACAAGTTAATGGAGGGCAAGTTGGAATGTGTTAAACTGAATGTTTTTATGCGGTTACCTGTTATTGACATTCTTTCAAGATTCACAAAACCCCATTCTGCCAGAAATGAAGTTGGCAAATTGTAACAATTGTAAAATATCCTCAATTCCCAATCTGCGCTTAATTTAAAGAACACGGGCCATAATATGACACGATCACTTACGGCGTAAATCGTCTGTTTCGTGACTTGCGCTGTTAGCTATTGCAAGCACATGTGGAGGCCTCACCGCATTATGCACTGAAATCTTAATGTGGCATGGAAACACTGAAAGATCCAGTAATTGGCATAGATCAATGTATCCAGTGTCACTCTGTCCTTGTCTGGGAGATTTAGGTAGTGCAGGTTGTACTTAGCCTCCGAATATGTCGGTCAATTCAGGCATGGTAACCCAATAGCCTGGCCCGCGTTCAGCCAGACGACGGGGATTGTGGTTGAGTGTGCAAAAACCAGAGTGCGTGCTGCGGATTGGGAGCAGACCGGTGCACGTTCGCTAATCAAAATGCAATTTGCTTGCTGCGGCCAAAGTGCTCCGGCGAACATCACGAGAGAACCCGAAACGAGCAGGATTTACGATGTGCCTGCCCACTCTCCTTTCTCTGGTGCAAATCTCTCTCACTCGCTCACCCACACACTCTAGTGCTGCTGAGCACAGTGCAGGCCCCACCATGGTCGGTCCACACATGGCTTCCATTACTGACTCCATACAGTAGCCATTCTTTTTCACTTAGCCCCCCCAACCCCAACCTCCTCAGCTCAACCCTCTCCTTTATGGAGTCCCCACCACCTCCTCTTTCCCCCGTCCTTCGTGACGCTTATTAGAAATGTAACGTACTGGTCGGTTGGAGTTTGTTACTGATTTATGTGGCACAGGTGCTCCTTTAAAAAAAACACACAAAAAAACCCAGTGCAGGACCAGCTTCAGCCCGTGGAGCAATAAATGCGTCCCAGCCACGCTCGGCGAATAACAGAGTGTAGCCTGTCTTCTGCGAAGGCACCTCCAGGGTATCGCGGGGCATTAGGTCACTCAATTAGAAATGAACGTCAGTGCTGACATCTCCTGAATTTCGTTTACAAGCTTGTAACGAATGAATGGGCATGCAATTAGCCCCTGCCAAAATCCAAATCTTATAGGGGCGGATTCTGTCATGCCAGGTAAAATGTTTAGAGATTCATAAGGCAGGGTGCAGGTCATATTTCATCCGTGTGCATAGTGTGCTGTTTGAGTAGACTGTGATATTTCGAGTTCATGGCCTGGCTAATGAGAATATCATGTCATTGGCTACACCATTGGTACACATTGTGGGTTTCGACTCTACTTTGGCGCAAAGCAAGCAGCATCAAATAACCTAGAAGCCAAAGATAGAAAGCCCATTATACAATGCATTCGGAAAAGTCTTCAGACTCTTTCACTATTTTCACATTTTATGTTAAGGCCTTGTGCTAAAATAAAAAACAAAAATCATAATTCCACATAATTCTTCACTGAATAACCCATTAAGAGAAAGTGAAACCAGAATTTTAGAAATTTTTGCCAATTTTGTTTTTTTTTTATAGGAAAAACTAAAATATTGTATTGACATAAGTATTTAGACCCTTGAAGCACCTTTGGCAGCGATTGCAGCCTCTGGTCTTCTTGGGTATGATTCCACAAGGTTTGCACACTTGGATTTGGGGATTTTTGGCCATTCTTCTCTGCAGATCCTCTCAAGCTCAAGGTGTTTGATTGGGTTCAAGTCAGGGCCATGCTTGGGCCACTCAACGACATTCACAGTTGTCCCTAAGCACAGTTGTTTGCTTAACTATGTGCTTAGGCTTGTTGGAAGATGAATGTTCGGTCCAGACTGAGGTCCCGAGTGGTCTGGATCAGGTTTTCATTAAGAATATCTCTGTACTTTGTTCCATTCAGCTTTCCTTGTCCCAGCCACTGAAAAACACCCCCACAGCATGATGCTGCCACCACCATGCTTTACTGTAGGGATGGTATTGGGCAGATGATGAGCAGTGCCTGGTTTCCTCCAGACATAATGCTTAGAATCGAGGCCAAAAGGTCATTGGTTTCATAAGACCAAATTATCTTGTTTCTCACAGTCTCAGAGGTCTTTAGATGGTTTTTTTGCAAAGTCCAGGTGGGATTTCATGTGTCTTTTTACTGAGGAGAGACTTCTGTCTGGTCACCATACCATGAAGCCCAGATTGGTAGAGTGCTGCAGTGATGATTGACCTTCTGGAAGTTTCTTCCATTTGCACCTGCACAGGATCTGTAGAGCTCAGCCAGATTGATCATTGGATTCTTGGTCACCTCTCTTATCAAGGACCTTCTCCCCCGATTATTTAAGTTGGACGAGTCCTGGTTGTTCCAAACTTCTTCTATATAAGACGTACGGAGGCTACTGTGCTCTTGGGAACTTTCAGTGCAACATAGTATTGTGTAGCCTTTTCCAGATCTGTATCTCCACACAATCCTGTCTCTGAGCTCTACATTGTCAGCTGTGAGACCTTATAAAGACAAGTGTGTTTCCAAATCATGTTCAGTCAACTGAATTTACTACAGGTGTAGTCAAATCAAGGTGTAGAAACATCTCAGAGACTATCAAGAGAAATGGGAGGCCCCCAGAGCTAAATTTCAAGTGTCGTAGCAAAGGGTCTGAATACTTATGTTGGTATGAAATTGTAGTTTTTCCTTTTTAATACATTTGCAAAAAAAAATCCTATAATTCTGTTTTCACTTTCTCATTATGGGATATTGAGTGAAAATTGATGGGGGATTTATTTTTTGTTAGCTTTTTTAAACACCACGCCTCAGTATAACAAAATGTGAAAAGGTGAATGGGTCTGAAGACATTCCAAATGCGTTGTATGCTCTCCATGGACCTGCATTAAAATGAGCATTAGCTGACAAATTACCTACTGACAGATGCCATTGTGGCCGGCTTAACTTAACATTGAACATGTAACATGGTAGCATTTTAGGGTCAAAAAGTCTCTAAAATGTACAATCAAACACCACCTCCATGTCAGACACCTTTTGTCAGACGTAAGCCTAAGCACAATGTAAGCACCTGGTGTTCACTAGATGCTCCTGGAACCTTGGCTGGAAGCAAGTTCAATGGAAAGATTAGAGCTTCTTGGCAGCGAACACTTAAGGTTGGTTTGGCATAAAAAGAGGATGGTTATATAGAAAAGAAACTAATCCTTGCTGTCTGGCTGCGTCTGCCAAGAAGCTTCAACTAGGTCATGCTTGGAGCTTGAGGCAGGACGATAATCCAAAACATATACCCAAATCCGCACAAAATGGATCAGCGAGTACAGAATAAAGCGTTTGACATGACAATCCCAATATCTTGACCTAAACCGTATTGAAAACTGTGAGGTAAGCTAAGGAGATTTCGGAACGTGACGAGATTCTGTATTGAGGAGCGTCTTGGCTTTCCAGTCCCACCAATCTTACCTGATTTTTTTATTCACATTGTGAGGATAAATCAGTGGCACTGCTGTGCTGCACATGTTTTACGATTGTTTGTTTTTGGTCAATTGATTGAAACCTATGTAATGAAGTGATTGTGCTGGACTCTCCAACGCTTCAGATCTCCATTTGACTTTCCCAAAACCAAATTTGATGTTACTGTGTGTGTGACTGAGTGAGTGTGACCGAATGAGTTAGTGCGTGGTTCTGGGATCGTGAGTCAGCCACTGGGTGGACTGCCATGGGTGTCCGAAAGAATAAAAGCATAGCAACAACCTGACATTTCACCCGACCAGTATTTGGAATTGCTCGAAACATGATGGAAACTCTGTAGGTACGGTTTGCAGAACTCATGTGACCACAGGCCATGTTCCCTCTACAGCTTTTAATTCGACTGCCAGGACAACACCCCCCCCCTTCCATTACCACCCACAGACTTGGTCTGGACCACAGCATGGACAGAAATCCATTGGCGGTAGCCAAGTGTGTTAGTAAGGAAAGGGACGGGATGGAGAGATCAGAAATTGATGTTGAAGTCAAATGGCAGTGAAAGGGTATGAGTAACCATGAAATGACTTGCACATGCGTGGCAAATGCTGCTTACACTTTCTGTCCTTTTTTTCCCCCAAACTTTCCATGGTGTCCACGGACGTTTGCTTGTACCTGTTCATATATATTTACATTGACAGCATTTAGCAGGCGCCCAGTCGAGTTGAGCCGAGATTTGAACTCACTTTCCAATTAGTAGCCCTTTACCAATGAGCCACCACTGTTTCATAGACAACACTACAGTTTATTAGGTACACCTCATTGCTCCTACAATCACTGTCCATTGTATCGGTTCCACTTACCATAGAGAAGCACTTTGTAGTTCTACAATTACAGACTGTAGTCCATCTGTTTCTCTACATACTTTGTTCGTCCCCTATAATCTGTTCCCAAATGGGTCAGAACCCCCACAGGACCACCACATATCAGGTACTGTTCGGGTGGTAGATCATTCTCAGCACTGCAGTAACACTAATGTGTTGTTGGTGTGTTAGTGTTCGTTGAGCTGGTACGATGGATCAGACACAGCAGTGCTGCTGGAGTGTTTAAACACCTCAGTGTCGCTGCAGGACTGAAAATAGTCCACCTACCAAAAATGTCCAGCCACCAGCATCCTGTGGGCAGCATCCTATGAGCACTGATGAAGGATTAGAGCATGACTAACACAAACTGTGCAACAACAGATGAGTTGTCTCGGACTTTACATCTACAAGGTGGAGCGATATGGTAGACCTCTCTAATGGAGTGCACAGCGAGTGAACACAGTCTTTACAAACTCCAGCAGCACTGCTGTATCTGTTCCACTCATAGCATCCAGCTCAACATCGGTGTCACTGTAATGCTGAGAATGATCCACCACCCAAAGAGATGATCTGTGGGAGTCCTGAACCATTAGGGAACAAAATAAAGAACTATGTATGTAGAGAAACAGATGGACTACAGTCTAGGGTCTTAGGCTCCAGACCCTCTTGAAGACTGAAGACCTTCAGGCATTCTAGGAAATCTTGCCACAGTTGTTTTTATTTTAATAGTGTGATGAAATGCTTTCATTCTTGTAGCTCTTCTCTTTATAACAGATTTTTTTCCTGTGTGCACAGGTTGATCAAGGGTCTAATAAACTTGCTCACTACAGTGGGCATCTAGGTTTGAGTCCCAGGGAGGCACAGTGGCTCGTTGGGTAGCACCACCGCCTTGCAGCAAGAAGGTCTTGGGTTCAATCCCAGGGTCCTTTCTGTGTGGAGTCTACACGTCTTCCGCGTGTCTTCATGGGTTTACTCCAGGTACTCCGGGGTCACCTCAACAGCCAGTCAACGCTGCAGATCCACGTGCAGAGGCGGGAGTTAAGTTAAGAGTGGTAGTCTGTCATACCTTACCGGTTGTGTGCTCGCTTGCTTGTCAGCTCACGTCTGGACTAGAGACTGTTCTAACTCGGTTGGTATGTTTCGAGACTTTTTTTATGCAAGTTACTGATGTTTACAAGCTGTAAATGGCGTTCGTAAGGCTATGTGCCTGTCCTATTATAAGTAGTACTCCCCCAACTACCTGTATGTTCTCTCTAACGTATAGCTATATAAACTGGTTCCCATTTACTGATTGAGTGTCTGTTTCATCCGGCTGATCTTCCGTGTTGTTTGTAATACTGTCTTTAAGTTCATTTTTGGTTTCCGTCAAACAAAAATACCAGGTCCATTATATAATTTTCTTAAGTGTACCAGCTTTACACTACACAGGGTCATAAGTGCATTACTATATTTTCTATAAACAAAAATGTCATGGCATTAGGGATGCTGTGTAGATGGTAGCGTTCCACTCCTGTTTCAAGCGCTTTTATGTATTGTTTGCACAGTGTTCTTGGGAAAACACCCTTTATATTGGCATTACAGTAGCCTAAAAAGACTATGTAAAGACTACAATAATGTCTGGTCAACATCCATTTTGGTCATGTTTCACAGAACGTAATGCGATGGGTAAACAGCACATCACTAAGCAAGACTCAAGAAGCACATCTTATGCAGCACTAGCGTTTGGTATGGAAGGTCAGTCTAATGGAAGTCGGTCATCGTGTTTCAGGAGCTTCTCCCATTCACAGCCATTGCTCCAGAGCTTGAACTCCTCCCTGTGTCTGTACTGTTTGACACACCGTGTCTTCCTTTTGTCTCCATGCCCCATCTCTCTGGTTACATGAGACACAACAGGACATGCAGGACGACACCTAATGCTCTTGCTGTTGACCTGCTCCCCTTTGGCCCCACCAGCACACACACACACATGCACGTACACATATACACACATGCTGAGTGATTAATGTCCAGCGTGGCCTCCGTGTCCCGCGCGCGCACTCCTGCGGTCCGAGGGGCGGCGTAGCATTTCACAAGTCCTCCCGAGTGGCGCCCGAGATTCTGTGCCCTCCATACCGCCCATCCTCCTTCTCTGTCATTCCACAGACGCCTTCCAGCGCCGTCCCATTTTCCATCAAGGCAATCCGGGTCATGGTGAATCATCTCCGATATCTGATTTATCAGACCCATGCACTAACTCAGGCCTTCTTCATTCCTGCCACATTCGCTGTCTATAATCTACCCGAACCACCTGTGTCTATATGATCCCAGTGTTCATGTGTCCCTGTGCTGATCTTCTCCAACTGATAGTGTTGCTCTGCACGGAATCTGAAACCGGATATTTCGAATAATTTGGTGTATAAGTATGTCTAATTCATTTATTGATAGCTATGGTACTGTCTACAAGCCCAAATCAGAAAAAGTTGGGACAGTATGGGAAATGCAAATCTGAAATACATGCAGTGTTCCTTGCATTTAGTTGATTTTTATTTCATTTCAGACGGTATGATCTGAGGGATGGATGGATCGGAGATCACAACAGATTCTTTGAATCGTTTAAGTCAAGTCAGAATTATTTCTATAGCACTTTTTACAATGGAGCATTGTCTCAAAGCAGCTTTACAATTTTAAATTATCTTCTAATATCTACATCCAATCCCAAATTGAGCAAGCCTAGGGCGACAGTGGCAAGGAAAAACTCCCTAAGCATTATGAGGACGAAACCTTGGGAGGACCAAGTCTCAAAAAGGGACCCAACCTCCTTTGGGGTGCGTAGATGATAAATGTAAGAATGAAACTTATTTATTTAAACAAATAAGTTTAATGATATTATGCAGTGTAGAGTGAGAAAAATGTAAATCCTGTCCAGTCTTTTTATGAGGAACATTTTTAAACATTTCGGTCATTTTCTCGCACATTTGTTGGAAAACTGGAGATCCTCTGCCCGTCTTGGCTCCTCAAAGGCTCAGCCTTTTGTTGATACTGCTTTTGTACCAAATTATGATCACATCATCATTTAGTGTTTTAGCCTCATTACTAGCCCTACATTGTCCCTGTCCCAACTTTTTTTGGAATGTGTTGCAGGCTTGATATGCTGAAACATCTCAGGTTCAGTAAATGTCAGGAACACTTGCATTTTCCACACCGTCCCAACTTTTTCTCATATGGGGTTGTACAATAAAGTGAATAATCCATCCATATCCAATTAGTAATAATGGTTCAGAATCATTTCTGATTTATCTCCAACTTCCACTTGCACTAGCCTCATACTTGTAGACATTAAGTTCCCATCACAATACATGATTTCCTTGGTTTCACTTACGCACTTGACGTAACTCGATGCGCTCTAGCTCTATCGCTAAGTGTGTCCCTTTTGTCTGCCTCCAATTGTCTCTTTTGATCAAACCCTTTGGGATGGACCTCTTCCTGGCTCTCTGCGCTGACCCCAGTCCTTCAGCGCCATGAGAAAATGGGTGCGGTAGCCGAGACAGGAAGATGCTTCCTCTGGGCCTTTAACCTCATCTCTTCGCTGCAGGTCAGCTGTCTCACGTTGGTCCAGCTCAGCAGTTCACACTTCACCTGGGACACATTCCTCTCAGGAGCCAGGAGGGAGGGGATATCAATGTGTCAGGCTAATCCGGTGCACACCTGTCAGGAAGCTGGTGGGAAACTTCATGCTGGGTGGAGATCAATGCTAGCGCATGAATGCGTGCTAATCAAAGAGAGTGGAAAAGGCTCTGCTGCAGGGTTACATGTGGTGAAAGAGAAACGGGACATGTGACAGCGATTTCCTTAGATTTCCCTTACTGACCCTTATTTGTATTAAGAAGACATACATATTCGCACAATAGCATCAGGCAGTTGCTCCAGATTTGTCGACTGCACAGCCAATGATGTGAATATTCCTGTTCCACCACATCCCAGATTGAGATCTGGCGAATGTAGAAGCCAATTCATTACAAAGAACTCATTGTCATGTTCAAGAAACCAGTTTGGGATGAGTTGAGCTTTTTGACATAGAAGAGAGTACACTGTGGTCATAAAGGGATGAACATGGTCAGCAGCAATGCTCATGATGTTATGCTCAATTGGTATTAGCCGTGACAAAGTATACCAAGAAGATATTCTCCATACCATTACACCACCAGCCTGAATCGTTGATACAAGGCAGGATGGAGCCATGCTTTCATGTTGTTTACGCCAAATTCTGACCCTACCATCCGAATGTTGCAGCAGAAATTGAGACTCGAGCAACGTTTTGCCAATCTTCTATTGTCCAATTTTACGTTTACTTTTATGTTATTTTGCAGATGCCCTTATCCATAGATTATTAATCCAGTATTACCATCCAAGCAATTGTGGATTAAGGGTCTTGCTCAAGGACCCAACGGCGGCAGCTTGGAAGAGGTGGGATTTGAACCTTGGACCTTCTGTTTCATAGTCCAGTATCATAGTCCCAATTTTGGAGAACCTATGCAAATTGTAGCTTTGTTGTTAATTCGGCTCGTCAGGAACCGAAAACGTCAAGTACCGAGCAAATTTTTCCCGTAAGGAATAATGTCAATTGAATGAATCTGTTCCAGACCCCCAGAAAATCCACACTGTATAAGGCATTATATGCATTAATGGAGTTGTATTGTACAGCTGCTTTCTGATTTATGATGGAGATACGTTCCGACAAATCCATCCTAAGTTAAATATAATGTATCATGAACCGATTGTTTGGTAGAGCGGTCTATACTGTATCATAGTGGAGTAATGATAAGTAAATTTTTTGTTTAAAAAACTTACATTAACCTACAGATGGCCAAAATCATGATCACAAAGCTCATTTTATAATAAAGTGTTGGAAAATCTCATGTAATTTAGTGAGTAATGGATTGAAAGTACAAGCAAAAGCAAAACACTTACTCTACTGATGAACTCAGGGCATTAAAATATCTGCTAAGGTAACTGGAGCCTGTGTTTCCTTTTGGTTTCCTTTCAGTTGGCTCTTATTAGTAACCTTTTTAGGAGATTTAGGAGATGGAGATGGAGATTTATTTGCACTAAGAATACAGTGAGGTTGTACTATAGGAACTAGCAGTTAGTGCTACATCCACACTAAAGTCTTTACCTTAGTAAAGTCTAGTGCACATAAAATGCTTGCATGCCAGGGAATTTTTATGTAGCAAAGCATCATCATCGTCCATTCCAGCCAATTACACTTTGAACTACACGGTATGTCACTTACATTAGCATATGCACGCTTTAAATGGAGCTTGTTGCAAAATTCTGAGAATCATTGATTGTTTTTCTTTTCTTTCTCCATGTTGACTGTGTAAAAAATAGAACTGGATCAGACTCGGAGTTCAAAGTACTAGTGAGAGCTTCTGAGAACCCTTTCCATGACCCCTTAGGAAGACAGCAGCTTTGTGGGCGTGATGCCAAAGAGGAGCATGGTCTTATGTTTCTGAACTACCAACACAGCTGCTTCCTCTGTGGTGTCCAATGAGGATTTGAGATTTCTCTCATAACTGGATGATCCTTAAAGATCATCCCATGCAAAGTTTAAAGTCATTTTGCCACGTCATGTAGATGAGCTGGTACTGACCTTCATTTAGATTGCATGTTGCCGCTGTGTCTCACCACCAGTGAGTTGTCAGTGCTGATTTTATAGCCCTCTAAGTATCAGCTCACACACATGTAGAATGCATGGAGATATCTGATACACACAGCGTTTAAAACAAAAGCCCGTCCACCTCACCTCACGCGTTTTAAGTTAATGCTGTTTATTTACCAGTCATGTCAGTGCCTTATCTTACAGCGCATAATATCCGAACAGCAAATCACGTGTGCATGGCGTTCCGCTCATGTTTTCAATGGTATCTTTGATGCATTTATGCGTTGCTTGCATTTACATTACAGTAGTCCAAAAGACTGTTGTTAAAGGGCGCCTAGCTGTATTGCTTAAGAGTCGAGGCGGCATGGTGGCTCGGTGGGTAGCATCACCGCCTCACAGCAAGAAGGTCCTGGGTTCAATCCCAGGGTGGGGCAGCCTGGGTCCTTTCTGTGTGGAGTCTGCATGTCCTCCCCGTGTCTGCGTGGGTTTACTCCGGGTACTCCGGTTTCCTCCCACAGTCCAAAGACATGCATGTTAGGTTTATGAGGTTAATTGATTATGCTAAACTGACATTGACTTGAGTGTATTGTGTGACTTGGCTTGAAGTGACCTTGTGCGTGTCGCTGAACCTTGTGTATGTCGCTGAACATGGCCACTGATGCCGATAGCGACATTAAATAAATCAATAAACAAACAAACAAGTATAGCATATGTAAATACACTTGAACTTAATGATACTCATTTTGAGCTCATCAGTATTCATTCATTGAAAATGGGGCACTTTGGATCAGTTTTGCTTGAGCCCCATTTTCAAGCTATATCTGGTTCACCTACTGGACCCAGAGATATGGCGAATATGAGTTTCTGTGTTGGGGGAGATCTTCCCTCCCACCCTATTCCAAGGTTATTTAAACTAAACCAACCGTTCCTTCGACATCTCAAAATCCCCCTTCCAGCAGAGTCGAGAGCCTGAAGGGCTGTCACAGGAACACTGCTTTGCATGAAGCTCTGATTATTATCTGCTCTAGAAATTACTAACAGCTGGCCCCTTCACGGCTGACGTTCACATCGTTTATGTATCGAAAATGGTTGGAATGCGAACAATCACGGCTTTCATTTTCTCACCGCGCACCCCGAACACAGTTTACACAAAGCCTCCTCTTTAAATTCTTTGTTTAAAAGGCTTTTTATGGGCCTCCGGGGTCGGCCGCTGGAGACGAGGAATTTGCTCCGGTGCTCTTGTTCTCGCTGTTGTTCTGGTAGCAGACGTCCTTAAGAGGGAGTCAGAGGGGAGGGATGGCCGAAAGGACTCCCCCGGAAAGAGCGAGGCGGACATCGGTTTGCCGAGCATCAACGCCACGGCTGTTTGTCCTGCAGATACGAGGCTCACCGCGCAGCCTGTGAAGCTTGACCCATGTAGCATCGCAGCCCTACGGAGGTCATGCAGGGGTCAAACCGCAGAGAGCGGAGGCAGGAAACGAGACTATCTCGACATGCGTGATTTGGTTTGCTGCGTGCGAGCCGATCGCGCTTCGCATGAGCGAATCTGCTGCCGATAAGACGCGGTAAAGAGCTCGTAACGCGGCGACACGCTCGTCTGTAAAAATCACACAAGCCAGATGTGGCATTCACAGCTGCACCTGCGCGAAGGGCGCGGAATTGGGGTGCACGCACACCCGGGTGGTGGCCGTCTCGAGTTTGACAGGCGCTCCGTCAGCGGTAACTCCATCGTCTAGGAATACCTTACACATGCTCCGGGCGTTTAACCCATAATTATTACAATTGAAGTAATGCTAGTATTAATGGCGTCAAATTGCTTCCAAATGCTCTCTCTGCGCTCATAATTGACAAACACGTCTAAGATCGTAACGCGCCAGTTCTCATGGGTTCCTCCGAAGAATTAATGTCATGTCACAGGCAGATTTCATAAGCCAGGAATAGCTCTTCGGCTTGTTTGGATTGAAGGATTTGCATCGGTGAAACGCGAGAGTTTCCTGTTTGGGTGATCCACAGCCATTCCGATGTACGAATGCCTTCTCGATGCATTCTGGGAATCCGCGACTTGCTTTGATAGGCTCACCTCCCGGGCCGGACGGAGCGCCACTCTTATATTTTCTCTGACATTTTAATTCTGTCTCTTTCCCCTTTTCTCTCATCGTTTAAACGCTTGATTCATGTTGACTCGCCGACCACAGAATGCCGAAGGTGGAATAAATACACCATTTATTATCACTATATTTTAGATAAGAATACATTTGACACCCGACCTTTTTTTTGTTTTGTTTTTTTTTTCCTCCCCCCTATCGAGCGCGACCACAGGTTTAATCGGTTTAGCAGCACAGCGTTAGTCACATTTGATTAAAAATCCTAAGTGTTATTAAATGTCAGAAGTAATATTTTATACTTTTCCAATTGAGTTATGACTTAGATTAAAAATAAATGTATAATATTTAAGAATAATAAAATGTATGTATGTGTGTGTGTGTGTGTGTGTGTGTGTGTGTGTGTGTGTGTGTGTATATACACACACACACACATACAAATACTCGTGTATATACACACACATACATACATACATGCATACATACAAACATACATACATACATACATACATACATACACACACACACACATATATATATATATATATGTATATATACACACGTGTGTGTGTGTGTGTGTATACGAGTATGTGTGTGTGTGTGTATATATATATTTATATATATATATGTGTGTGTGTGTGTGTGTGTGTGTATATATGTGTGTGTATATATATATATATATATATATATATGTGTGTATATATGTGTGTGTGTATATATATGTATATATTAGTTGTGACCCACAATACAAGCTTTACTGAATTCATAGAAATCATTTCAGTCTAATTAAAAATTTTTCTTTACATTTTTATTCCAATAAATTCTTCGTTAGTTGTATTAACATTTGACTGCTAATGTATCTAGAGCACATAGTAAGTGCTTGTTTTCATAGGTGTGTCTTGCCCCTTTTTAGGGTAAAAAGTAAAAAGTTGTTTTTTGTAAGTTTATTTTTAAACGGAATTTGTCTTTGATAAGCTGAAAAAATGTTAAAACCATATAAAGTATATGGTTTCAACATGATATTTTTTATATATATATATATATATATATATATATATATATATATATATATATATATATATATATATATATTTTATATTTCTTATTGGGTGCCCATCACCCCTGCTTGTTTGGATCTTTTTGGAGAAGTATTCATATTGCAGCAGGATAACGACCCAAAACACACCTCAAAGCTTTGCAACAACTGCTTAAACACCAAAAAATATCAAAGACCAAGACTTTCATGGACTTTCCTGTACAGTCATCTGACCTAAACCCGATTAAGCATTTATGGGGGCACTTGAAGACAGAGAAAGCCAAGAATTCAGAAACATTACAAGATGCTCTTTGGAATATTGTGAAATCATGCAGGAATAACATGGATCATCAGATATTAGAGGCCATGCCAGCTCGAGTGCACACAGTCGTTACAGGAAAAGGGGGAACATACCAAATAGTAGCCAGTTCTGAAATTTCTCAAAACATAAGTTTCAACATTCAACATTTTGAGAGAAATATGCAAAATAGAATTTTCCTTCGTGGCCTCAAGACATTCACTGTGTACATTTCAAGGGCGTAGACTACTTGTAGTTCTGGGGCGCACACAGAATTTAGAGGGGCACGATTGTACCCCTCTTCTTTCCAATCAATCACAGGGGCAGAAGTGTGCATAGAAAATAAGCCTCTAAAACACTGAATAGAGTAAGTCCTTTAACACTAAAGTGAATTCCTTCACTAAACGCTAAAGCAACTTGTATTGATTGCAGTAACTTTGTTTATGCTAACATAACTGATTTAGTGAATTATGAGCTGATCTGTCACCTTCTTTTTTTTTTTGTAAGTATTTGCTCTTGTCCATTACTCCATTCGAAAAACCAAAAGACACCGGATTGAAAGTGTTAGCCACTAAAGCTTTTGGTAAGATGATACTGCATTATGGGAAATGTAGTGAATTTGCATGGTGTGTCCTGTAGTTCTTCTTAGCAATCATGTGACGTGTGACTAAGCAGTGACATGTCTTTATAATGTGAACTGAAACCGGAGTACCTGGACGAAACCCATGCAGACACAGGGAGAACATGCAAACTCAACACCCAGATGAACTGGAATAAACCATAGATCTCTGAAGCTGTGTGGCAACATCACTAACCACTGTGCTGCTCAAAGTAGGACATTTAAGAAACTTTCAAAGGGAGAAGCAATAAAAGGAAAATGTCATAAAGAAAGTTGTAGAAAATAGAAAAAGGGTAAAGGAAATGTGGAGTGTGAATAAGAGTGAATGTGAGAAAAGTAGTAAAAGAAGCTGGGGCATTATGGGTAATGTAGTGAATGTGTGTGATGTGTATTGTAGTTCTGCTCAGCAATCCAGGATAAAATTGACTTTGTACCTGCTTTGATTTTATTGGGGCACAGCACAATTCTGCCTGGGTATGTATCCCAGTATATAGTAATATAATGTTTACATGTACTTTTCAAACTTCTAATCAATAAAATAAATGAATTTCTTAATAAATAAACTTAATTATACCTAATCCAACTCGTCCATAACTCTATTCTTAATAAGCTTTGACAAAGAAATATTACAGCGCTTGATTTTAGGCTTACAAGAATCCAAATGAAAATGATTAGAAAGAATAATAAAGTAGTAAGCATTCTGGTTAAGGGTTTTGTGTGTGCTAGAGCAATCAGAACTAAATGTGGAGAGTTTATGTGGCTAGAAAGAGCAACACCAGTGTGAACCTTATGGTCGAGGCGGGGGGAGAAGTAAATGGCAGGAGGGCCACATCAAAGCTCGAGTGAGCCGTTGCCCTCCAAATGTCTGTCGGATGCCCCATAAAGAGCACCACAGCCTCCAGACTTGACAAGAAGCAACACTGCTGATTCCAAAGTCAACATCATATTCTCTTCCCATCCCCGAAAAATGCTCCTGTGTTTTAGACCTTTGGTCAGGATTACACTTTTGGTGAAGGAGAACAGCCAAAAAAGTGACATTTAGGACCAGCATTTTCTCCTAGGAAAGAAATAATATAATATTAATCATCTCTAAAATATATGAAAAAGACATTCCACTCAGTCAGACGGTTTAAATGGTTCTCTGTTCTATGTGCTATGGATGGAGAAGTTCCACCCAAATACGCTGCGTGTACTCCATGGACAGGTGTCCAAAAAACAATTTGATCTCTTTCTTGAGATGGAATCGATTTCTCATTGCGTAGAAATCCTTGGATACACTATGAAGATGGCGAATAATGCAGGAGCTGAAATAAAGGCACAAACCAAAGGAAGTAAATGAATAAAATAGCAGAAAATAGGGAAATAAAAGAGTAAAGGGAAGCATAAATAAAAGAAGAAAGAAAGCAGGAATATTTAAAACCATGAAAACAGATAGCTGGATAATGGGGTGACAGAATTTTGAAAAGCAAGGAAGGATAATGAGGATGAAAGTGTAAAAACGAATAAACAAGAGGCAGTGAATGGATGACATTAAAGGAAATTAATGACATTAATGGAAAGAAGAAAGGAAGACTGAAGGGAATGCACAAAAACAAACAAGCAAAAGGTTGGAAGATGAAAAAGGGCAGATAAGAAAACAAGAAATAAGTGGAAGGGAAATAGGGAAATGAAACCATGAAATCTAAAATGTGAATACTGAATGAAATAAGGAATCAAAAGAACTAAGAACAAAAGAAGCAATAAAAGGCAGATGAAAGAAGGAAAGGAATGACAAAAGAAACGAAACAGAAAAGGTGATATTAAGAAACCTGAACAAGAGATGGGAAGAGAGCTGAGCAGTGAAATGGAAGTAGAAATAAAGAAAGGAGAAATGGGTAATGGAAGAATTAAAGAAAGGGAAAATACAGAGAAAAAGATAGAACAAACAAAAGAATAAGAGATTACATAAAATAATGGAAGGGAGAAAGAAAGAAAATCCATAAATTAAAGACTTGAAAAATAACACATTAACACACAAATTAGCACAGGTAAAAGATAGAGAAGGATGGAAAAGAGAGTAAGTAAATAATAAAGAAAGAAAGAATCAAAAAACAAATACAAGCAATGGGAGAGTAAATAGAAAAAGTATAACAGTTAGGAAGACTGATCGAGAGAGAACTACTGCAATAAATAAATAAAAAAATCTAATGTGAGGCAACAGCACTAACCAATGTGCTACTCAAAATAGGACATAAAATGAGAAGCAGTAAAAGCAAAATGATTTAAAGAAAATGTTAGAAAATAGAAAAGGGGTAAAGGAAATATAGAAAGAAGAAATGACAAAAAAATAAGAGTGAATGTGAGAAAAGCTGTAGAAGGAGCAGAAGTGAAAATGGATAGAGGAATGGTGGAACAATTAAAAATACTGATTAATAGCTCAATTGAAAGAACAAAGAATGAAAAATGAGTGTAAAGACAAAAAAAGCAATATGAGATATGTGCGAGAGGAAGTAGTAATAGAAGAATGAGAAATAAGAAATGAGAGAGAGAGAGAGAGAAAAGTGAGTACAGGTGGTAGAAAACAGAAATAAACAAATGAAGAAGGGCAATAAAAATAGTAAAATTGAAGAGATTGACACAGGAAAAAGGTAAAAGAAAAAAGGACCAGACGAAAATGACAGAAAATAGAACATGAGAATAAACTATGGGGGAAAGGGAGACAAAAGTAACAAATAAGGGGGAAAAAAGGGGAGAAAAGAGGGTGCAAAAAGAGAAAAAGGAAAGATCATGAGAAAGCATATATGAAAAGAAAAGAAACACAGAAAGGGGAAATAAGGAGGACTTAATAAATAAAATAAATAAAAGAGAAAAGAAAAGGATAAAAGGGAACAAAATAAGAAAGTGAATCCAGGAAAAAAAGAACAGAAAAGCAATAGGGAAATGAGACAGAAATGAAACTAAAAAAAGAGAAACTGAGGAACTAAAGAAAAGATTAAAAGAAACAGGAAATGGGTAGAAGAAAGAAAAAAGGAAAAGAGATGAGAGAATGACAGCTAGATATAGTACAAAATTTCAAAAATGGAAGAATGAGTGGCGGAGACATGGGTAGAAAGTGAGCAATAAAGGAAGTGACACAAACAGAATAAATAAATAGAAGCAAATTCAAGAAACGCAGAAAGAGAAAC
Organism: Ancistrus triradiatus; assembly: GCA_025084515.1. NCBI lineage: Eukaryota > Metazoa > Chordata > Actinopteri > Siluriformes > Loricariidae > Ancistrus > Ancistrus triradiatus. Next base: position 35,901 of record JAJAGP010003349.1, on the reverse strand, counting down.
ACGACATGAGTATAAAAAAATAGAGAATATGACAGACAGAAAAGAGGGTATGAGTGACAGAAACTGAAGCAGGAAAGAAAAAAGGAAGAATGAGAAAACGAATGTGAGAAAACCAGAAAATGGCCTTTATTAGGATTTCTTTTTTTTTTTTTTTTTTTTGACGTGAGGTTCCAGCGTTTTCCCCGTGGGCAGAGCTAACATTACATTCACCCCTAAAAAAGAAAATCCCACCCACTCGGCCAAACAGTTAAGCCGTGATTAATGGCGCTCCTTTCGGAGGCTCTCTGAACGGAGGAGTCTCGCCGCCAAACTCCCAGAGAGCGTGGAGTAGATGGAGCGATGTGCTATGGGGTCTGAACCCGAACCCCAACCCAAAGCTGCGCCTTTGAAGCCTCTCCGAGAGCAACGGGAAGCTACGCTCGACTGGAAACTGCACTGCACTCGCTCTGATCTTTCCCATGTTTGTTCTCGCTGAGGGAAACTCGCCACTCTTTTTGCAGCCGCCGAACCACCAGGCTATGATATACGGCTCCTTATACCTGAGGCCCCTGCCAGAACCAGAAATAAGAGTCCTCAGATTGAAGCGCTCGGATCGGCAATAAATTCAAATGAGATGATATTTATACACGCGGATTGAATACGAACGCAGATTAAACCGACCGGCTTCTTGACTCTTCAGCGATGCTAAAAGCATGCTGTCGGCTTCAATCACCCGCCGAGACAGCTTTATAAGTGTGCAAGGGAAAAAAAAAGAATGTACTAAATCTTAATTTATTAATAGTAATTTACATTCATGTGTTATTTGATTATTTAATCAATAATTAAATAACTAAGGAAATTAATAACACACACATTAGACTTATTCATGTCTTTGTTGTATGCCTGGGTGGTGGAGCACTCTAAGATGTTAGCCCACTGTCACAGATAGTCCCAGAGGTGCCTTCTGACCTGGTCGGGTGTCACATGCAGACTCATTTGTTTGCTTCTTATTATGGGGATCCTAGTGGAGGGATCATCCCATAATGCTACAACAGCAACCCCTATGCAGCCCTGCAATGGACTGACATCTCATTTAGGGTTTTGCTCTGTGCTTTTCTGGGATAGGCACCAGAGCCCCGTGACTTTGACCAGGAAAAACTCGAGTTAAAAGAAGAATCAAGAGTAGGTCCCAGAGGTGCCTTTCGACCAGGTCGGGTGTCGCATTCAGACACATTGGTGTCCTGTCCAGGGTTTTGCCTTGTTTTCTGCTGGGATAGGCAACGGAGCCTCGTAACTCTGACTTACAAAACTGGAGTTAAAACAAGAAACAAGAATCAAGAGCAGGTCCCAGAGGAGCCTTCTGACCAGGTCGGGTGTCACATGCAGACACAGTAGTGTCCTGTCCAGGGTTTTACACGGTGCTTTTCTGGGTTAGGTACCAGAGCCCCATGACTCTGACCAGGAAAAACTGGAGTTAAAACAAGAATCAAGAGTAGGTGCCGGAGGTGCCTTCTGACCAGGTCGGGCATCACATGCAGACACATTGGTGTCCTGTCCAGGGTTTTGTCCTGTGTTCTCTTGGGATAGGTACCAGAGCCCCATGACTCTGACCAGGAAAAACTGGAGTTAAAACAAGAATCAAGAGCAAGTCCTGATGGTGCCTTCTGACCAGGTTGGGCATCACATGCAGACACATTGGTGTCCTGTCCAGGGTTTTCTCCTGTGTTCTCTTGGGATAGGCACCAGAGCTCCATGACTCTGACCAGGAAAAACTGGAGTTGAAACAAGAATCAAGAGTAGGTCCTAGAGGTGCCTTCTAACCAGGTTGGGTGTCACATGCAGACACATTGGTGTCCTGTCCAGGGTTTTACACTGTGCTTTTCTGGGATAGGCACTGGAGCACAATGACTCTGACCAAGAAAACAGGAGTTGAAACAAGAATCAAGAGCAAGTCCTGGAGGTGCCTTCTGACCAGGTTGGGTGTCACATGCAGACACATTGGTGCCCTGTCCAGGGTTTTGTCCTGTGTTCTCTTGGGATAGTTACCAGAGCCCCATGACTCTGACCAAGAAAACAGGAGTTGAAACAAGAATCAAGAGTAGGTCCTAGAGGTGCTTTCTGATCAGGTCAGGTGTCACATGCAGACACATTGGTGTTTTGCTCTGTGTTTTTTTGGGATAGGCACCAGAGCCCCATGACTCTGACCAGGAAAAACTGGAGTTGAAACAAGAATCAAGAGCAAGTCCTGGTGGTGCCTTCTGACTAGGTTGGGTGTAACATGCAGACACAGTGGTGTCCTGTCCAGGGTTTTACACTGTGCTTTTCTGTGATGGGCACTGGAGCACCATGACTCTGACCAAGAAAACTGCAGTTAAAACAAGAAACAAGAATCAAGAGCAGGTCCTGGAGGTGCCTTCTGACCAGGTTGGGTGTCACATGCAGACACATTGGTGTCCTGTCCAGAGTTTTGTCCTGTGTTCTCTTGGGATAGGCACCAGAGCCCCATGACTGTGACCAGGAAAAACTGGAGTTGAAACAAGAATCAAGAGTAGGTCCTAGAGGTGCATTCTGATCAGGTCAGGTGTCACATGCAGACACATTTGGCTGCTTTTTATTATGGGGATCCTAATGGAGGGATTGTCCCCTAACGCTGCAAAACCCACCCCTATGCAGCTCTGCAATGGACTGGCATCCCATCCAGGGTTTTGCCCTGTGCCTTTCTGGGATAGGCACCAGAGCCCCATGGCTTTGACTAGGAAAAACTGGAGTTGAAAGAAGAATCAAGAGTAGATCCCGGAGGTGCCTTTTGACCAGGTCGGGTGTCACATGCAGACACATTTGCTACTTATTATGGAGAACCTGTCTGTTCTCAAGATAGGGATTCTAATCAAGGGATCATCCCCTAATGCTGTAACGGCAACCAATACGCAGCCCTGCAATGGACTGGCATCCCGTCCAGGGCCAACCTACCGTTCAAACCTAGGTCATTAGGAACAGCTATTTCCAGCAGCTTAGCACTGAGCCACATGTCTTTATTGGACACAGATTTATCATTTACTGTCCAGGCTAGAATAAGTTTTTGAACCCTTGAATTTAATTTATTGACTCGTAGACCTCAAACCTTTGCTTGTAGAGACTCACAAATCTCTACAACTAAAGCTTTTGTTCATGTGGCCAGTACAAAAAACAAACCTAAAGACCAACATTGTGATAAAAGGGATGACATTGATATTCCACATCACAAAGTTCTGTTGATAAATGAGACAATATTTGAAGTTTTGGCAGAAATGCACAGTTTTGTTTGCCATGGAAGGCAGAAAGAAAAGCCAGGACGATCCAAAGTCAAGAGCTACATGTAGTGTGTAGTGGATGCACTCATCTCTTACAATTTATACAGTCATACACAGTACAATCCAAGAAGCTGAGGGTGAAGGGCTTTGCCCAAGGGCACAACGAGGGCAGCTTTGGCACAGTCGTTACTTGAACCTTTAACCTCCTGGTCCACTCTGAGGTTCTAGCAATAAATAAATAATTACAAGGGTTCCCAACCTTCCAGCCTAAACAATTTGTTTATAAAAAACGTGCAGTGTCTTCTGACTGGATAAGGTGTCGCATGCAAATACTATTGGCTGTGTCTGAGGGAGCAGATCCTGTTGCTGCAACACCCACCCCTTAATGTACTGGCAGTATAAATGTATACTGCCAGTACATTAATAAGCAATTAACATATTAAGATGGTAATTACAGTTCAGTACAGTATGATTTTGAAGTGTATGTGCTGTTTTTTTGTCCGTTAACAGACGCCATGCTTGGAGTTAAAAGACAGATTTATATGATTTATATATTTTCTATTATAATTTAGGACCTTGCCTGTTAATGCGAACAAACATTGACTGGATGGATGTTAACTGGTGCATACCTGTATTGCTTTTTCTTTCTCTACTTTCTTTGTAATCGTACTATTCCAGTTGATCGAATCCCTTTCCGGTTATTGTTTAGCCAAGTAAATCAGTCCAGTTGTAAAAAAAATTTTTCTGTACCGATACCTCATTAATAAGTACTTTGAAAATCCCAGCTCAGCCACTTCAGTGCATTCCTTATACATAAATGAGTAATCAATCATAAACCAAACATCTCTGTTCACATCCCTTGGTCTCGGAGTGAAAATTAATAGATAATTTTCTTGGAATTCCTTGAATATTCCTCAAGCTACTTCCAGCATTCTTCTTCTGACCGCTAGAGCCCTGTCCCCTCCATTAGTGTGATTAGTGAGAGCTTTTGTGTCTTTTCTCTGACTTCGCTCATGGATTTTGTTGAGACGGATGGAATTGTCTCTTGTGGGTTTGTCAATACTCCAGACCTTCTGGTACCAAGAATATAGACTTGGTTCTTTTTGGATTGCCCATGGTTAAAGCTCCAAATGTTCCAGTTCCGATGTAGTGCCTTTTCAGATCTGGCACCAACAGGATCTGATGGGACTTAGGGAGGGGTCACAGTAGTGATGTCACTATCTGATACTGGCCAGAAATGCTGGCTCGAATCAGATTTGATATGCACTCCTATTCAAAAGTTTGCGCACTCATGCATAAATCACACTTCTTTTTTTTTTTTTTTTAAGGCCATGCCTTTGTAATGACTGATCCTGCTGGAAGGCATCTTTGCAAATCTTGGGTCGAGCTAGTGAATTGCTTCTGCTCTACCACTCCCACAAATGTTTGGGTAAATTAACTTGTCCTTTGCGGCGTACAAGCCTAACTATCACATTTTGCAGCAGTTGTTTTATATAAAAGCGGAAACAATGAACTAAATGTGGCGTGTGGAAAGCTTGGACAGCTTTTTCAGATGACCCTCTGGTGTTTTGCAAGGTCTTGGACCTTAAATGACTTCTGTTATTGTTCAATCAAGCAAAGCCGTTAAGTAATTCAAGTAAATATCTCATTAATAAAACTGACTAATGAAAACTCGTAAAAAAAACCAATTCAGTTCCAAATCGCTTCAGTTCATGCAGTAGACAGAAAATGGGGACCAAAAGTCTGAGCACACTAGTGAAAATGCTTATTTGGATCTTTGTGAAGAAGAATTCATACCACAAAAGGCAGGATAATGACATAAATATGCCCCAAAACATACCTCAAAGCTTTGCAATGACTACTTGAGGACCAAAATGATCAAGAAGTGCTGACTGTCATGGACTTTCCTCCATACTCACCTGGTCTAAACTACATCGAGCATTTATGGGGCATTTGTGGACAGAGAAAGCTAAGCATTCAGTAACATCGTAAGATGCTCTTGGGAATATTGTGAAATCGTGCTGGAATAACGTGGGTCAACAGATTTCGCACAAACTTGTGGAACAGCAAAAGGTGGAGCATATATGTGTGTAGAAGAAGTTTCATTAGAGGTCCCAGACTTAAGTCAAAGTCAGTGTTTTATTTATTTTTTTCAGCAAAGCATTGTCTCAAAGCTCTGGGGTGAAAGTGACAAGGAAAAACTACAAAAATGTTAAAAGGGAGAGACCTTGGGAGAGCCAAGACTCAAAAAGCGACCCTACCTAGATGATATACATAGGAATTAAACTTACCTAATTAATAAGTTTGTAGTAGGTTTAAACAAACTGAAACGAAATATAAAAATTAAAAAAGAGAACATATAAAGAAAATATAATAAATGAAAATAAATATACTACAGTGGGGCAAAAAAGTATTTAGTCAGCCACTGATTTTGCAAGTTCTACTTAGAAAGATGAGAGAGGTCTGTAATTTTCATCATAGCTACACTTCAACTATGAGAGACTAAATGAGAAAAAAATACAGGAAATCACATTGTAGGATTTTTTAAATATTTAATTGTAAATCATGGTGGAAAATAAGTATTTGGTCAATAAATTTGGTCAAACTCAATACTAAAAAAAAAAGCAAGATTTTTGGCTCTCACAGACCTGTAACAACTTCTTTAAGAAGCTCTTCTGTCCTCCACTCGTTACCTGTATTAATGGCACCTGTTTGACCTGGTTATCTGTATAAAAGACACCTGTCCACAGCCTCAAACAGTCAGACTCCAAACTCAAGACCAAAGAGCTGCCGAAGGACACCGGGAAGAAAATTGTAGACCTGCACCAGGTTGGGAAGAGTGAATCTACAATAGGCAAGCAGGTTGGTGTGAAAAAATCAACTATGGGAGCAATTGTACGACATACAAGACCATTGATAATCTCCCTCGATCTGGGGCTCCATGCAAGATCTCATCACGTGGGGTCAAAATGATCATGAGAACGGTGAGCAAAAATTCCAGAACTACACGGAGGGACCTGATGAATGACCTGCAGAGAGCTGGGACCAAAGTAACAAAGGCTACCATCAGTAACACACTACGCCGAGAGGGACTCAGATCCTGCAGTGCCAGGCGTGTCCCCCTGCTTAAGCCAGTACATGTCCAGGCCCGTCTGAAGTTTGCCAGAGAGCATATGGATGATCCAGAAGAGGATTGGGGGAGAATACCATGTGGTCAGATGATGAACTAACTAATAGAACCTTTTTGGTAAAAACTCAACTAGAGGAAAAAGGAATGCTGAGTCCGCATCCCAAGAGCCACCATACCTACGTGTGAAGCATGGGGGTGGAAACATCATGCTTTGGGGTTGTTTTTCTGCAGAGGGGACAGGACGACTGATCCGTGTTAAGGGAAGAATGACTGGGGCCATGTATCATGAGATTTTAAGCCAAACCTGCCTTCCATCAGTGAGAGCATTGAAGATGGAACGAGGCTGGGTCTACCAGCATGACAATGATCCCAAACACACCGCTCGGGCAACGAAGGAGTGTCTCCATTAAAAAGCATTTCAAGGTCCTGGAGTGATCTAGCCAGTCTCCAGACCTCAACCTCATAGAAGATTTGTGGATTTGTGGATTTGCCCCAAAACATCACTGCTCTAGAGGAGACCTGCATGGAGGAATGGGCCAAAATACCAGCTACAGTGTGTGCAAACCTGATGAAGACTTAAAGGAAACGTTTGACTTCTGTCATTGCCAACAAAGGTTATGTTCCAAAGTATTGAGTTGGACCAAATTTATTGACCAAATACTTATTTTCATCCATAATTTACAATTAAATCCTTTAAAAATCCTACAGTGTGATTTCCTGGATTTTTTTTTTCTCATTTTGTCTCTCATAGTTGAAATGTTCCTATGATGAAAATTACAGACCTCTATTATTTTTCTAAGTAGGAGAACTTGCACAATCAGTGGCTGACTAAATACTTTTTTGCCCCACTGTATATAGACTACGATAAATTAATTGTGTGTGTGTATATAAAATATTGATTATAATAACATAGAAAATAATCATATCTGCACTAAGAATTCATAAAATAAAGACATGATAAACACAGCGGAGATCTCTGAGGGCTTTTGTGAAACTGAATCACTGTGTACTGAATCGTGAATCATGAATGGAGAGTCGAGTTTTGAATGAAACAACTCAAGTTTAAGCAAGAGAACATTTACAAGAAAATATAACACATCAAATAATATATAATATTATATAGACTATAATAAATGAAAGATTATTTTAAAGAGTATAATAAAATACAGAATCTAAACTTGGAATATAAGACATTAGTATATAGAAATAAAATACTGAATATCATCATGTAGAAAATATGCATATCAGGATTATTTAGTTAGTTATTGTTGGTTCAACACAGGTAAGGCATGTATGTGGATGTGGATATAGGCGTGGCATCATCAGTCAGCCTGAGGCAGGAACGGGGAGTTATTTCCCCCTGATGAGGACTGGAAATGATGATGGAAGCACAGCTTGAGTGGAGCTGGAACTGGTACTGGAAGAACAGGTTAGTGGAGGACTGACTTTTGTAACCCTAAACCCCAGTGTATATTTATAAAACACAGCACCGGCAGAAATGCTCTCACTTTCTGATCGTTTGGGATTGAGTTAATGGAGGACTTTAGTGCAGTTCTAACATTTCTGATGCACATTTGTCAGCAGTTGGTTGAAATTATAATAATGTAAATAAGTACATTATTTCTGGATACCTTGGATTTCTTTAGTGTCTGGATTGTATGCTTTTAAGTATGGATGGATTTAAGTGAGCCAATGTACGAGTGTGTGTTTAAAACCACGTGATGGGTGTATTCGTGCCCTATCCAGTGTTTCCTGGAGAGGCTCTGGAACCCCCATGGCGTTGACCAAAATCAAGTGGTCACTGAAGCTATGTGTATAAAAAGGTGTGGGTGGAGCTCTGTACTGCAGAGCTTGGTTTCTCACATTGTTCATTTTTGGTCTCAGGTAGTTTTTCCATGCCACTGTCACCTCTGACTTCATATTTGGGGGTGAATACTGGGCATTTGAGTCTATTGTAAGTGCTAAAAATAAATTGAACTAGATGATGTCATAGGTGAGCATGCTTATGGCAGATCTGAAAGTGTGTACATGTATGCATACTGCGTACTAAATGAGGCTTTTTTTATTTCTAAGTTTCTTGATTATTTCTGAAGCATAATACTTTTTCTTACTACATTTCGAAAGAAATAGTCTGTATTTTTACTCCACTACATGTTCAAAACAGGTTCATTTGTATTGAGGCAGTTCTAGTCAGGCACCTAATGAAGTCCCAATCAGAATCTTAGGGTTATTTGTGACGCACTTATAGGAATTTATTTGCCTCTATAGGCATTTATAGGCATTTATTTGATACAGCACAAAACTTCGGAAGTCTTTCTAATGCTCTTTTACATTCTAACATACATTCTACTCCCAACAATAGCTGTATAGCCTACACATTACACGGTTTTTATTAACTAGTCAGACACTAGAGGTTTTCTCATGTCCTTGGGATGGTGAATTCTATTTCTGTGATGTGATGTAATGTAATGGGTACAGTGCTGTGAAAAAGTGTTTGCCCTCTTCCTGATTTCGTATTTTTTTGTACGTTTGTCACACTTAAGTGTTTGGGAACATCAAACCAATTTAATTAGTCAAAGACAACACAAGTAAACACAAAATGCAGTTTTTAAATGAAGGTGTTTATTATTAAGGGAGAAAAAAAAATCCAAACCTACATGGCCCTGTGTGAAAAAGTGATCGCCCCCTAAACCTAATAACTGGTTGGGCCACCCTTAGCAGCAACAACTGCAGCCAAGCGTTTGCGATAACTTGCAATGAGTCTTTTACAGCATTGTGGAATAATTCTGGCCACTCATCTTTGCAGAATTGTTGTAATTCAGCCACACTGGAGGTTTTTCAAGCATGAACGGCCTTTCTAAGGTCATGCCACAGCATCTCAATAGGATTCAGGTCAGGACTTTGACTAGGCCACTCCAAAGTCTTCATTTTGATTTTCTTCAGCCATTCACAGGTGGACTTGCTGGTGTGTTTTGGATCATTGTCCTGCTGCAGAACCCAAGTTCGTTTCAGCTTTAGGTCATGGACAGATGGCCGGACATTCTCCTTCAGGATTTTTTTGGTAGACAGCAGAATTCATAGTTCCATTTATCACAGCAAGTCTTCCAGGTCCTGAAGCAGCAAAACAGCCCCAGACCATCACACTACCACCACCATATTTTACTGTTGGAATAATGTTCTTTTTCTGAAATGCTGTGTTACTTTTACGGCAGATGTAATGGGACACAAACTTTCCAAAGAGTTCAGCTTTTGTCCTTGGTTTTCGTCTTGGAACCATGCAGGCCATTTTTGCCCAGTCTCTTTCTTATGGTGGAGGCATGAACACTGACCTTAACTGAGGCAAGTGAGACCTGCAGTTCTTTGGATGTTGTTGTGGGGTCTTTTGTGACCTCTTTGAGTCGTCGCTGTGCTCTTGGGGTAATTTTGGTCGGCCGGCCACTCCTGGAAAGGTTCACTACTGTTCCATGTCTTCACCATTTGTGGATAATGGCTCTCACTGTGGTTTGCTGGAGTCACAAAGCTTTAGAAATGGCTTTATAACCTTTTCCAGACTGATAGATCTCAATTACTTTCTTTTTCAATTGTTCCTCAATTTCTTTGGATCTCAGCATGACGTGTAGCTTTTAAAGATCTTTTGGTGTACTTCACTTTGTCAGGCAGGTCCTATTTAAGTGATGTCCTGATGTGGCAATAATCAGGCCTGGTTGTGGCTAGAGACAGTGAACTCAGGTGTGATAAACCACAGTTATGTTATGTAATGGGGGTAATCACTTTTCACACAAGGCCATGTTGGTTTGGATTTTTTCCTCCCTTAATAATAAACACCTTCATTAAAAAATTTTGTGTTTACTTGTGTTGTCTTTGACTAATATTTAAATTGGTTTGATTAAAATGCATAACTATTGTTTGGGTTAAATATCATGATTTACTGCATCACTGAATATTGGCATGTCTAGTTATGAGCTATTTAGCTGCATGTTAAAAAAAAATCCAAAGTATTTTGTATATTTTGGTTCCTCATGTCTGAAAATGTTTTTGTTTTGTAGTGGTTAGCTAAAGATGATAATGGCACTTGTATTTTTTTTTCAGATGATTCTTGTCATTGTAGTTCAAACTGTTATGTATTCATACTGCCATGGACCTCAATAAAAGACGCCTTTTAGGTACATTTTAGCAGCATGAAAATTTATACTTGTACAAATGTATAAGCCATACTTCAACTTTTATTTGAGCATTTTTTATCAGTATCAGATTAGTACTGTTACTTAAGTAAAGAACTTGTGAACTTCTGATGCATACCCTACAAGGCTGTCACCCTATATTATGATGTTTAATATGTCTATGGGTTGCTATGGAGCCTCTGTCTTTTTGTGTAATATTTATTGTCATATTTCAAGCAATTTCAAGCCAATATGCAAGCGGCTTGGCAGCTAACTGTGTTTTATGTCTTTGTTTATTAGATCACATTTGTCGTTTTGTTATTTTGGAAGCCACATTTGCTTTACAGATTTGCCATTGGCACATTAGGGCAAATATATATATAAAAAAATAGCACGTACTGTAGAGTACATTCTCTTGACCTTGAATTTATCAGCGAGGAGAGACATGCTTGATGAAAAACAAATTCATGCAAAACTGTGAGGGAGAGTTAAAGATGGACGTGTCAAGGGACGGCCTTAAATGCTGCGAAAACAACAACTGACAAATAAAAATGAGCTCAAGCCACGAGGGAACGCTCCACTGGCTCACCCCGTGAAGTCTGGCCTCGTCTCTCGGAGCCCCTCCGGTTAGCACAGGGTGACGCACAACCTCACACAGTGAGGATTTTAACACATTATACTGGGGGTGTTCATTACTTCAACATAATGTAGCGGCCAGACGTGTGAAAAAAGGGTTTACTCAAGCCAAAAAAACCTCTCATTCACTCGGTCCCGTCCACCCAGCGCACTCGTGGCACACTCGGGGACGTGTAAAACGCCGCCTGGATCCCGACTCGGCCTTCCTGAAGGCTGGAGCCGAGCGGGGGAAAAACAGCTCTCGTTTTTATAATTCCCCCATTTCTGGGGAACATGCACTGAAATTGAAACGAGCATAATAAATTCATTCTTAACGGCCTTAGAGGGAGTTTCAGCCCTGCGGTCTGGAGAGAGAGGAACTCTTGCACTTTAGTTCGAAAAAGAGAGGAAAAATAAGACCCATGTTAAATAAAAAGGAGACCCCATCAACGTCGCAGGTCTTCTTTACTTTTCGTGAGTTTCATTTTTATTTTTTTTTTTTATGATAACCGGCCGCATTTTTGTGCGCGACCTGAAACCTTTCAGCGATCTCTCATCTGGTCTAAAATTAGCGTGTTTTCCTGTTCTCCTGTTCACCCCCATCATGCTAAGGGACGGACAGGACTGCCAAATCTGGCCAGACACCTGGCGGAATGAGGCCTGTGCCGGCTGTGAAAGGCTCATTTGAGATAATGAGCAAGAACCTTAGAGTGCAGATTCCTGCTGGAAAAATGGACTGCCATTTTTGGGAAGTGCCTCGCTGCTCTTTTTAGTCATACAGCCACTGAGTGCAGGTCGGCTCCTCTGGTTTTTGACCGGCGTGGGCGGGTTTATTTTCGGCTGGTTTGCTCCAAGTTCAGGACAAGTCCAAAGAAATGAGTGGATTTGCATTTGAGACTGGTTTATGCTCAGTTAGAGGAGCTGAAATTGAAAGTAACTTCAGAAAGGTTGGAACGTTTAGGGTATATCACAATATTTGGACGTTTGGATGGCAGGTAGTAAAGAGCAAAAGTCGGAAGCTGACTTGGCTAGTCGGGTGTTTGAAAGATTGGAGAAACCACAAACAGAAAAGGGGAGAACATACCAAATCCTAGTTTGGTCTACCTACCAGTACACTACACTCACCAATCACTTAATTGGATACACCTAATAAACCTAATTCTTCATTCATTGTCCATTTGATCAGTTCCACTTACCATAGAAGCACTTTGTAGTTCTACAGTTACAGACTGTAGTCCATCTGTTTCTCTACATACTTTATGCCCCTTTAATTTGTTCCCTCAGGACCACCATAGATCACGTGGGTGGTGGATCGTTCTCAGCCTTCAGTGACACTGATTCGCTGGTGGTGTGTTAGTGTGTTGTGCTGGTATGAGTGGATTAGATACAGCAGTGCTGCTGGAGTTATTAAACACCTCAGAGTGACTGCTGGACTGTAAATATTCCACCTACCATAAATGTCCAGCCACCAGCAGCCTGTAGGCAGCATCCTGCACTGCAAAACAAACCAAAAAAACCCACAAAATTTTAGCAATCTAATAACAAGGCAAATACATCTTTTTCATCTCTGATAAGAATTTAGTATACAGTTGGGCAAAAAAGTATTTAGACAGCCACTGATTGTGCAAGTTCTCCGACTTAGAAAGATGAGAGAGGTCTATAATTTTCATCATAGGTACACTTCAGCTATGAGAGACAAAATGAGAAAAAAAATCCAGGAAATCACATTGTAGGATTTTTTAAAAAATTAATTGTAAATCAAGGTGGAAAAAAGTATTTGGTCATCCACAAACAAGCAAGATTTCTGGCTCTCACAGACCTGTAATTTCTTCTTTAAGAAGCTCTTCTGTCCTCCACTCATTACCTGTATTAATGGCACCTGTTTGACCTCGTTATCTGTGTAAAAGACACCTGTCCACAGCCTCAAACAGTCAGACTCCAAACTCAACCATGGCCAAGACCAAAGAGCTTGCACGATCAGTGGTTGACTAAATACTTTTTTGCCCCACTGCAAGTGCGTGTAAAAGATTATCTTTGCCTATTTTTCTAAGAATTATATTGACCGCCCTTACTTAGAGATCTTACCTTATTTTTTAGTAATTTAGGACTCAAATTAAATACAAGTTATTGTGATTCCTCTGTCTCAATTTAATAAATAAATTCACTTGATTGAAGAATTAGTATTCATATTATTAGTATCATTATTGCATAATAAATAAATCTTACTAAGCAAAATTTGCTTACCCCATCCTTTAAAAACTCCAGCAGCACTGCTGTCTGAAAAAATCGTAACCAGCAAAACTCACACTAACACACCACCACCACATCAGCGTCAGTGCAGTACTAGGAATGATCCACCACCCGCATAGTACCTGATTAGTGCTGGTCCTGACCATTAGTAAAAACCCTCGCGTTCAAGGGGAGAACATGCAAACTATGGTGGTGCTTTTTTGTTGAAATTTTGTTGTCCATTAGAATTTATTTGGAAGCATTGAAAACTCTGAAGTGTTCACAAACTTCTAAGCACCACTACATGCAGGAAGAGTTTCTACCAGGAATATTCATATACAGTGGCGGCCAAAAGTATGAGACCACTAGTAACACACTTGTTTGAACTCGAAACCCTTATAATAGCTTTGCAGGAACGATTTGAAGACCAACGAAGGTTGAGTTCCAAAACGGGCACCACAATTAGTAAAAAAAAAATGGATGGTTTTATTAATCCCAGTTGGAAAGTCAGTAGATTAGAGCAGCTCAGATACATAAAGTGAAAGCAGGAATATTTAAAGTAAGTAATTATTGTGCATCCAGGTGTATAAATAGAAATGATGTATGTAGTAGAAATATGAACAAACTAGAAATAGAGAAGAGGCAGTAAGCTGTGAATATGAGTAAATCAATTAGTTCTTTCCATTTAATCAACAAGCATGTAATGATCAGTGACCCAGTCTAGTACATAACGCTGTACATTGTACATGAATCCTTAAATGACTTTGGTTCAGCCTCCATCGAATGCTTGTTGCCAAAATGTATGAACAGACCCGAAAAATGGCCCAGAATTCATTGGCCACTGCAAAGCGTCGGGCTCTCGGGAAGGCGTCAATCAATGAGCTGCCCCAATGTCTGAATTCTTATTTTTTTCCTCCTCTTCCAGAGACATGAAGCCAATGGGAATGAAATGGCGTGGAGAGAGAGAGCAGCGAATATAGAAGTGCATAATTCAAACAGGCGACAGACAGGAAATGAGGGGACGGCCAGTTCCTGGGACGGCGCTGCTTTCAGAGAGGACCAGGAAGAGTTGAGCACCGTGGCGTAACTAAGGTAAGGTAAGCAAGGTCATTCAGAGCTCGGCTTCCTTCATTAAAAACAGAAAAAATAGCACCTTGTTTGGGTTCCACATGGCCTCCGTTACCTCGATTTACCACATCCCCTTCCAAAAAAAGTTCATTTCAATAGCTCACGTTTCAGAATACAGGAATCGCATGAAGGTATGTGATGGGCCTCCTGTCCCGCTGTTATTCAAACCCCGAGATTATTCAAGAATCCATCATTTGCGATGCTGGAAGTGTTTCGGCTGTTTGAGAGCTATTTGGTCCTGGGGAAGGAAGTCTGGGAGTGGAGAGTTGCCCGAATGAAAGATCAAACATCGATAAGTGGAGCCATGATTTTGTAATTTTTTTCAAATCTCACAGATCTAGTTTAGAAACTGTTTTAACGCCCTTAGCAGCTTATAATACAACTATATTTCTGCATAAATATGACCTAAAACATCATCGGATTTTCACACAAGTCCTAAAAGTAGATAAAAAGAACCCAGTTAAACAGATGAGACAAAAATATTATACTTGGTCATTTATTTATTAAGGAAAATGATCCAATTTTACATATTAGTGAGTGGCAAAAGTATGTGAACCTCTAGGATTAGCATTAATTTGAAGGTGAAATTAGTGAGGTGTTTTCAGTCAATGGGATGACAATCAGGTGTGAGTGGGCACCCTGTTTTATTTAAAGATCAGGGATCTATCAAAGTCTGCTCTTCACAACACACATTTGTGGAAGTGTATCATGGCACGGACAAAGGAGATTTCTGAGGAGCTCAGAAAAAGAGTTGTTGATCAGACTGGAAAAGGTTACAAAACCATATCTAAAGAGTTGGGACTCCACCAATCCACAGTCAGACAGATTGTGTACAAATGGAGGAAATTCGAGACCATTGTTACCCTCCCCAGGAGTGGTCGACTAACAAAGATCACTTCAAGAGCAAGGCGTGTAATAGTTGGCGAGATCACAAAGGACCCCAGGGTAACTTCTAAGCAACTGAAGGCCTCTCTCACATTGGCTAATGGTTAATGTTCATGAGTCCACCAATTCAGAAGAACACTGAACAACTATGGTGTGCATGGCAGGGTTGCAAGGAGAAAGCCACTGCTCTCCAAAAAAGAACATTGCTGCTCGTCTGCAGTTTTTGCTAAAGATCACGTGGACAAGCCAGAAGGCTATTGGAAAGAATGTTTTTGTGGACGGATGAGACAAAATAAAACTTTTTGGTTTAAAAGAAAGGCGTTATGTTTGGACGAAAGGAAAACACTGCAACTTCCAGAATAAGAACCTTATCCATCTGTGAAAAACATGGTGGTGGTAGTATCATGGGTTTGGGCCTGTTTTTGCTGCATCTGGGCCAGGACGGCTTGCCATCATTGATGGAACCTTATGAATTCTGAATTATATCAGAGAGTTTTAAAGGAAAATGTCAGGACATCCTGTCCATGAACTTAATCTCAAGAGAAGATGGGTCATGCAGCAAGACAACGACACTAAGCACAACAAGCCGTTCTACCAAAGAATGATTAAAGAAGAATAAAGTCCATGTTTTGGAATTGGGCCAAGTCAAAGTCCTGACCTTAATCCAATCAAAATGTTGTGGAAGGACCTGAAGTGAGCAGCTAATGTGAGGAAACCACCACATCCCAGAGCTGAAGCTGGTCATGTAATGGAGGGAATGGGCCTAAAATTCCTCCAAGCCGGTGTGCGGGGACTGATCAACAGTTACAGGAAACGTTTCAGTTTGCAAGTTATTGCTGCAACAGGGGGGTCACACCAGAATACTGAAAGTAAGGGTTCACATACTTTTGCCACTCACTAATATGTAATATTGGATCATTTTCCTCATTTGGATTATCTACTTTTAGGACTTGTGTGAAAATCTGATGATGTTTTAGATCATATTTATTCAGAAATATAGAAAATTCGAAAGAGTTTACAAATCTTCAAGCACCACTGTAACTATAATAATTTAATATATGACAATAGCAGCAAACAAAATGAAATACATTTGCACTAATTTATCATCTCGGACTTTAAATCACTGACAGAATACGGAACGCTGGGTGTTCAGTATAGTAGTGTCGACGTGGATGAGGAAATTCATTAACCACCCAACACAGCACAGCCACATTACCAGCCCTAATAATGGCTTTTTTACTAACAAGTCAGTACTTGGATATGAGCGCTGTAGCGGCCCAAACTACAGCCCACTCATTCAACACACAAGCACCAAAACAGATAACTTACTGCATCCACATACATTATCACAGATACAGAGCTCCACATAGACTATATACACACTGCACACTTACTTTATTCGGCTTCTTTGTTGTTTTTTCATTTGATTATGATGTTTAATATCATACTCATTTTATACAATATTCATTTACATTGAATTATATTTAATTCAATTCGGATTTTGCATATCGCTGTTCTCTTTTTACTAATTTCATCGACAACGTAATCCTTGAATTGAAATGTCACTATTTTTGGAATAGGTGCTTCCATTTGTTGAGCTTCTTTGTGTGGTTGTGTCTGCTGGTTTCCCACGTTCTGATAGGTTGCCAGGTGTGCGTACATTAAGACAGAAAATCATGTTTCAGCAATAACAACAAAAATCCGTAAAAATGCCTAACTTTTTAAGTACTATTTAATATTTTTAGTGATCTGTCTCAATTTTAAGTCTTCTTTTATAAAGTCTAGGAATTCTCAAGTCCATAAATTGCCATTTCGGTCTGAGTCAAGTCATGTGACTCGAGTTCCCCAATTCGAGCAGCCAGCAATGTGAATCTCATCACGACTGTAATTAATGACAGTCATAAGTTCTAAGTGCTAAGACTTGTGGTAAATGTGAGTGAACTGAGCTCTGGTTCAAACAAAGCACTCTAGTGTTAATTAATCATGTGAGTTTCTGGAAGACCTACCACATATGGCAGTGGTCAAAAAGCTTTTTTTTTTCAATGCATGGTGACATTTGCTTGTAAAACCATGAAGATGTGTATCTGTACAGGACTAAAATGATCAGAGCACCACTGAGTTAAGTGAAAAACAGTAGATAATTCCGCATGGAATTTTCTCAGGGGACGAGGAAGGAAAACATTGACATGACCAATGTGGATGGACATAAAAAAACTAGAGTAACAACAGTAAAAGAGGAATTTACCCCACAAACCCATGTACATTTAGTACCGTCCAGACGGGGCTTTAGCTAGGCTAGCAATAGAATAAAATACAGCTTGCAATATGAATGTTATTATAACTGTAATCGTTTGGTGTGTTAGATCAAAAAAGATCTCTGAAGTGCTAATGAATCATCTCAGGAAACAGGCTCTTGGTTCTTGTGCTGTCACAGGTAAGCTAGCAAAACAGCTAAATAAAAATAGCAGCTAGAAATATAAAGCTACAACACGACCATACATTCACCGATCACTTTATTAGGCACACCTCCTTTATCAGTTCCATTACCCACATAGAAGCCCTTTGTAGTTCTGCAGTTACAGACAGTAGTCCATCTGCTTTGTTCATCCCCTGTACTCTGTTCTCTGATGGAACCAACACAGACCCACCACAGAACTACAAAGTGCTTCTATATGCTAAGTGAACCTGATAAAATGCACAGTGAGTGTAGAAACAATATGCAATTTTATTTTAGTTATGAAACTATGTTATTTAGGGGTACATATCTGTACACACCCTGAGCTTAATACTTGGTTGATACAGCTTTGCCAGCAATTACAGCTTCAAGGCGTCTCGGGAAAGATGGAACGAGCTTGGCACACTTGTTTCCGGATATAGTTGCCCATTCCTCTTGGCATATCCTTGCAAGCTCTGTCAGGTTGGATGGGGAGCGTCGGTACACAGCCATTTTCTTCCACAGATGCTCAATTCAGGTCTGGGCTCTGGCTGGGCCACTCACTAATGTTCACAGACTTTCTGCGAAGCCAATGTGTTTTCTTGGCTGTGTGCTTGGGGTTGATGTCATGCTGGAAGTAAACCTTCTCCCCAATCTGAGAGGCGCTCTGGAGCAGGTTTTCTTAAAGCATCTTGGTGTACTTGGCTGCACTCGTCTTTCCCTCTATCAGGACTAGTCGCTCCGGTCCTGCTGCTGAAAAACATCCCCACATCATGCTTCACTGTAGGGATGGCCTTAGCCAGATGATCAGCATTGCCTGGTTTCCTCCAGATGTGATGCTTGGTGTTTGGTTTCATCAGACCAGAGAAACCTGTTTCTAATGGTTTGAGAGTTCTCTAGGTGCCTGTTGGCAGACTGTCATGTGCCTTTTACTAAAGAGTAGCTTCTGTCTGGCCACTTTACCATAAAGGCATGGTTTGTGGAGTGCTGCCTGGATGGTTGATCAAATGGAAGGTTCTCCCATCTCCAAATGGATAAGCTGGAGCTCTGTCAGAGTGACTCTCGGGTTACTGCTCACCTCCCTGGCCAAGGCTTGTCTTCCCCAATTGCTCAGTTTGACCGGGCGGCCAGGTTTATGAAGATTCTTGGTGGTTCCAAACTTCTTCCATTTATGATTTTTCTGTACCCTTCTCCAGATCTATGTCTCCACACAATCCTGTTTCTGAGGTTCCTGTTTTCTGCAGACAAGTCCTTTGACCACATGGCATGGAGTTTGCTCTGATATGCACTGTCAGCTGTGCGACCTTCTATAGGCAGGTGTTGACAATCCCAAATCATGTCCAATCAATTGAATTTACCACAGGTGGACTCCAATTAAGCTATTAAAACAATCTTAAGCAGGGTTGGTGGAAACTAAAAGCACATCAACTCATTTTTGGATGTCATATCAAAGGGTGTGCACCCTTGTGTACATATAATGTTTTACATTTTGTTTTTTAATAAATTAGCATGTCTAAAAATGTGCTTTCACTTTGTCACTGTGGGCTATTTTGTGTAGAATTTTGAGACAAAAAATAAACTCAATTGTAGAATAAGTCTGTAACATAATAAAACATGGAGAAGGTTAAAGGGGTGTGCAGACTTTCCGGCTTGACTGTATACACTGCTTTTTAAAAGGAAACCTTAATATGTCATGAAAGGAAAAGTAACTTTTAAACCCTACTTATTGTGGCTGTTCAGGGTCTCATGGTGGTGCCTTTCCTGGAATTCACTAGGTGTAAGCAAAAGTGCTCCCGGGATGTAGCATTAGTGACTTACAGGGCCCTGTAACCACAGCACTCAGCCTTCCTGGTCACGCCCAGCCTAGGGTCTTAAGGTGATTACCTTGTTTACCTTGCTGATTTGAGAGAATGCTAAAAGTGTGCACACCTGTCATCAAAGCAAAAGGTGAAGTATAAAACATAGTGTAGTTTGTTTAGCACTTTTTTTGTTTACTAAATAATTCAATATGTGCCCCTTCATAGTTTGGATGTCTTCAATATATATATACACAGACCTGACTAGCAACCAGTCATGGCACAGGAAACGAAGCAGCATGCCCTCTGCAGTTATGTGGTATGATTTAATCAACAGCATTGCCTAAAATAAATTTTAGTTGTGTTAGGGGAAATGTACATCTGTGGAAAAATAAAGCGTTATTTCAACTTTAAGCTCTGTCTGTATCCATTATGGTATTATTTTATGGACTTCATGTGCCTGCGCCTGGAACTATTACCTACTATAAAATGTGTGCTATTTTAGCCCCTGGTATGTGAATGCATGAACTTGTTGCATTTGCCATGTGCCATGAGGTTTTTTTCCTGTTTTTAATTGCATTTTTCCGTTTTCTCTTGCATTTTGTCCCTTTTTGTATCCCATGTCAATACAAGTGACATACAGGATAATAAGCATCCTTGATTTTGGCATTTGATGTTCAAAATGTTGACGGTTTACAAAAATCTACTGTGACAGATCTTGGCCTTGATCCAAAATGCAGCCACTGTGCTAACTGTGCTACACTTTCCTCTTTCTTGATTGCTTTCTTGTACAACATATGTACGCTGTTTAAATCAGGCTCTAAGTGCTGAATGCATCTGATCTTTAGCTATAAGATACTTTGTGATGTACACACGTCCCGTTCAGTGTGTACTCCCACCTGATGTCAGCATTTTTTTGGTTCCAGACATCTAGACTTGTGGTGATGGCAACAACACAACTTTTCCAACTGAGACCAGAATGAACTACATCTCTGTAGCAGTGGAAAAACACAAAACGTTTTGACAAAACTGATGGCATCTTGTCTGTAGAAAATGGGTATGGTGACATCCTTGAGTTTAATTCATATAACCCAGTGGCATGCAGTCAGACCATTCTAACCCTTAAGAGGAGGGGTAACAAACAGGTGCATGTCAAACGCTATATAAACATAAAAAAAAATATCAACCAATTTGAAATTTCACTCTGTGTTTTCTTGGTTGCTATAGAAGACATATCTGGCTGAGAATGCTAGTAAGCAATCAAAACTACTCATTAGAATGACATATGTCTACGTGTTTGCGTGTCCCTTCTGATATTTTAAAGGGTTTGGTAATGTGAGCCTATTAACAAAAGAACAATCAGATTTATGATTTTCACAACGGGTGCTGGCTCATATCTGTCTAACCCCTTCTCAGCATACTGAAGAAGGTGCTACGCATTCTTTATTCATTAAAACTGTCTCTATGTATGTGCTAATTTGGCTACATCATGTCAAACAACGACTTGAAAGGAAACTAGAACTAATTCAGCCAAGTCTGCCTACAAAGTAATTGACCATTTTCTGGCAAAGGAGTGGAGAATGGACTTCATCAGATAAGCCTAAGGACTGGTTAGTTTGGTGTTTACTTAATGTACGGTATATAAGAAATGATTTATCCTATTTTGGTGAACAGTTGTACTTGTAGGATTGGTGGATTATTTTCAAACACATTACACAGCAAATTATGCTGTTAAAAAGTAGGTAAATAATCCATCAAAGCCACTGTTGGATCATTGAGCAAGTTTCTTAACCATCCGTTGCTTGGATTGTACTTTGTAAAACTTTATCAGTACTAGATTTCTCTTGATAAGGACATCTACTGAAAATGCTGTAATTGTAATTGAATTGGTGGTGGTTAAGGGATTGGATTATTGAGAAAATCCAAGGTTCAAGCTGCCAGCTGCCACTGTTGGTCCCTTGAGCAATGCCTTTATGGTACAGTTGCCTGGATTGTACATTGTAAGATTGTAAGATTGCTCTAGGTCTGGAGTAAATGTAAACTGACCCAAGAAGTAACCCTTATTTAATGCGACCCTCGGTCCTTAGAGGTAAGCAGACCTCGCTCGCTCTCACCACGAGTCTTCCATTTGGAAGCACAGAGAAGTACAATGCATAGCCACCAGTTACAAATCAAACCCCTCGAATCTAATCTCCAGCAGTAGACCTGACATTTCCACAGTTTAGTCTGGCAGGACCACAGTCAGCAAGCTCTTTGCTTTATGCTTATCCTCACAGTTCTGTAAATCTGAGGTGGTATGTGGTTTGCGGATTGCTGGGTAATACCAGCTGGGGTTTGGGGGAAATCACACCAGTTCCTATTGTGCTAAGAAGATGCTGTGCTCTGCGTTTTAGCAACTGCTCATTCAGAAGGAAACTCACCGAGTACATCAACAAAGCACTACTGTGATCATTTGTTATCATTCATTCAATCTTTTATTCATTCATGCATTCAATTTCTTAACTGCTTAATCCTGAACAAGGTCGTGGGAGAGCTGGTGTCTAGTCCGCGGCACAGGGCGCAAGGCGTGATTTTTTATTATTATTATTATTATTATTATTATTATTATTTGTGAAAGTACATAAGTTACTGTAAGATATACCCTTGAGATTGTGTTTGAAATCCCTTTCTTTACTGAACATCTGGCCAGAAACTCTGTGATGTCGAAGTCATATTTTCCATACCTCAACTCTAAATAGATTTTCAGTCCAGCTGCTCTCAGAAGAACCCATCAAGTTTGAAGCCATTTCTTGGATTGCAGGGACAGACTTGTCAAGAAATGATATATATTTGAGTTACCGTTTTGGATGAACTTCCAAGAATAACCAGTGGAACCTACAAAATGTTCGACATAATGCCAAGTCTTGCATAGCTTTTGGAATAGCTGACCCATACTTATTAAAAATCTCCAGTGTTTGCCGGGTCCTCCATATGAACTATAGCAGCACAGTGGTCATCTGTCTTTTGTAGTGGAGGGAACTTGCGTGGACCTTTTACCTTATCTATAGGACTGAGCATACACTACATGATCAGGTATACGAATACCCCTTCTTAAAGGTGGGTTTGGCTAGCTCAGCAACAGCCATTGCTAACAGGTGTGTTGAATAGGCATGAAGGAAAACCCTGGCGGTAGAATGGGAATTACTAAAGTGCTGAAATGACCCTGTGATCGATGTCAATAGCTTTTCAATTCCTCAGACTAAACCAGTAGGCTAGACAAGCTCACTGCCAAGTACAACTACTGCTTTCTGGGAGTGACATCAACAAAGAAGAACCATTTAAATTTAGAGCATTTAGAGCATGTTAAAGGCGCTTTTTTTGATGGCGACTAACCAAAATACTTTCTCCATGGTTCTCCAAGCCTACAACGTGCAAGCAATTAAGGGGTTAAGGACCTTGTTCAGAAGCCCAACAGTGGCTGTGCCAAGACTGTTCAACCTTCTGGTAAGTAATCCATTTGCTGAACCATTGGGTCATCGCTGCCTCAATTATCTTAACACAGCCAAAGAGCTGCGAACAACCCAAGGTCATCATGGAGTTGTGTAAAACACACAGCAATTGGGCTCTGGAGCACTGGAGATGTATTTTCTGGAGGAAAAAAAAACATACTTTAATATTGATATACCTTTAATCATAGGTATTTTTTAAATCTTTAGTCTTTCTGAAGAGAATTTGCTTAGTGGAGGAGGACGAATGGCTGTCGTCTTCACATCCTGGCTACAATGACGTTCTAGAGATTTGTTGGCTTCCAATCTTGTGGCAACAGTTTGTGGGATAGTCTATAAAGCAAGGTCCATAAGGAAATGATTTGGTGTGAAAGATCTACACAGGTCCTCAGCCCTTCTTATAGCACAACATCTGTGTTGCCCTTGTTTTACTATTTAAGCATTCCAGCGAAATCGTCTTAAAGCCATTCCAGGAGAATTAAGTACAGTGGTACCTCGTCATTAATTTGTTCCAGAAGCTTTGTCGAGTACCAAAAATGACGAGTACCCAGCAGGAATAATGAAAATTCAGTTAATCCATTCCAGACCCCCAGAAAATCCACACTGTATAATAATGCATTAATGGAGTTGTATTGTACAGGTGCTCCCTGATTTATGATGGGGATTTGTTCTGACAAATCCATCATAAGTTAAATGTAACATGAAGTTTAATATAGTCTATACTGTATCATAGCGGCGCCATTAACACTTGCATTAATCTACAGTTGGCCAAAATCATTAACACAAAGCTTATTTGATAATAGTGTTTAAATGTAATGTGAGCAATGGATTGCAAGTCAAAAGGAGAAGCAAAACACTTACTCTATTCATGAACTGCTCAGCCTGAAAGCCACGAGGATTCAGTTCCGGTTTCCCTTTCGGTTGGCTGTCATTACTAACCATTTTAGGATCCATGGAGTCTTATTTGCACTAAGAGTTTAAGGAACTGTGCCGAGTACAGAGCAGACGACAAGAACCGAGACGAGTTCTGAGGTGGTCGAGAACCGACGTACCACTATATCTTTTAGCATTTAAAGGGGGACAAACCCCTTACTAATATCAATGTCTTTGGAATGAGGGAGTTTACAGTGTGCAGTAGCAAAGTATCCTTTCTTTCCATGTTCACTACTCCTGTGCAGTGGAGAACACTTTCAGTTCCTGTTCATATGTGTGTATAATTGAGTACACAGTACTTGTCAGGACACACTTACAATCTGGGACCTGCTCGACTCCCTGTGATTTATTCTGTTCTGATCTGAGAGCAGAACATAAATCGAATGCAGAATGAGAACAAAGGAAGACGGTCACACACCACCCAGGTCTCTGTTTTCAGGCCAGGTTGTCTGGTGTCCATGCGCTCTTGGTGCAGGCTGGAAAAACACAGACGTAAGTCACAGCAGGACCTCTATTATAAACAGGTGTCAGTTGGGCAATAAAAATGACAACATAATTCGGACCCGAGACGATTTGTCAGAGTGGATTAACACGTCGTCAGAGGCCATTTATTTTTACTATGTCTACGTACCCGGCTTCGGGGGCGGCGCCTACAGATCCTGCAAATGCACCGGCCGTGCCTGAGAAAGGCAACCTTGTGTTTCTGAGAAGGATCTCATTCCAGATGCGAGTCTGTTTTCGAGCTTTCTCTTTCCCAGGCGCACACTGTCTGAGGGTTTTCATCGGCCATACATCAGAGTTTGTGTGATGTAGCACGATCAAGGTCATGGCAGTCTGATAATACAGTCAATCATCATTGTACAATTGTATAACACTACAACTATGTCCTCAGTGCCTTCTCAGGGTTTGCATCCAAAATATAACAAAACCATGTCGAGATTTCAATCAGTGCCAAAGAGGCATTTTTCAGTCTTTATTTAAGGATGGCTAATGCCCGAATACGTCTGAGATTTTCCAGTAGCTGCTTCAGCTGTGGGAAGAGTAGCTGCTAAATTACTCACAACTGAGATGAGTTCCTCATTTGTCCTGGCTGGCTCATGTTAAGGTCTTTTCAGGGAGCTTTTCCTTGCTGGTGGAACAGCGGTGCAGTGGTTAACATTGTCGCCTCACAGCTCCGCAGCCTGGCCAGTGTATATGTGGAGTTCCAAAGGCATGTGTTAGGTCAGCTGGGATATCTAAAGTGACCCTGTGTGTGTACTTGTACAATGGACTTGCTGCCTGTCCAGGGTTGGTTTCCACCTTGTGCTGCTAGACAGGACCTGGCCACCCATGTCCCTGAACAAGCTTAAGCAGGTGTGGAATGTGTGCAAATGAGTTTTGACCTGCCACTGTCACCATTGACTGCTCATGTGGGGCCTGCAAACATGTGTATTATCAAAGTCAAAGTCAGATTTATTTCTGAAGCACTTTTTGCACTAGAGCATTGTCTCAAATCAGCTTTACAAATATCTAGGCCCACAGCCCAAATTGAGCAACACTGGGGCGACAGCAGCAAAATAAAACTCTCTAAACATTATAAGGAAAAAACCTTGGGACAACCAAGAATCAAAAAGGGACCCAACCTTCTTGGGCAGCTTAGATGTCATATATAAAACTGAAACTAAGTTACCCAATTAACAGGTCGCGTAATTAGTAATTGTTTAAATAAACAGAAGGTACAACAATAAGAAAGATTTCATTTAAAGAAAATATGATAATAATAATAATAATAATAAACAGTTAAAATGTCTGTAATTTTTTTTATATATATATATACTGGTCCTTCTCAAAAAATTAGCATATTGTGATAAAGTTAATTCTTTTCCGTAATGTAATGATAAAAATTAAACTTTCATATATTTTAGATTCATTGCACACCAACTGAAATATTTCAAGTCTTTTATTGTTTTAATACTGATGATTTTGGCATACAGCTCATGAAAACCCAAAATTCTCACAAAATTAGCATATTTCATCCGACCAATAAAAGAAAAGTGTTTTTAATACAAAAAAAGTCAACCTTCAGATTATTATGTTTATGTTTATGCACTCAATACTTGGTCAGGAATCCTTTTGCAGAAATGACTGCTTCAATGCGGCGTGGCATGGAGGCAATCAGCCTGTGGCACTGCTGAGGTGTTATGGAGGACCAGGATGCTTTGATAGCGGCCTTAAGCTCATCCAGAGTGTTGGGTCTTGCGCGTCTCAACTTTCTCTTCACAATATCCCACAGATTCTCTATCGGGTTCAGGTCAGGAGAGTTGGCAGGCCAATTGAGCACAGTAATACCATGGTCAGTAAACCATTTACCAGTGGTTTTGGAACTGTGAGCAGGTGCCAGGTCGTGCTGAAAAATGAACTCTTCATCTCCATAAAGCTCTTCAGCAGAAGTGCTCCAAAATCTCCTGATAGCTAGATGCATTGACCCTGCCTTTGATAAAACATAGTGGACCAACACAGCAGCTGACATGGCACCCCAGAACATCACTGACTGTGGGTACTTGACACTGGACTTCAGACATTTTGGCATTTCCTTCTCCCCAGTCTTCCTCCAGACTCTGGCACCTTGATTTTCGAATGACATGCAAAATTTGCTTTCATCCGAAAAAAGTACTTTGGACCACTGAGCAACAGTCCAGTGCTGCTTCTCTGTAGCCCAGGTCAGGCGCTTCTGCCACTGTTTCTGGTTCAAAAGTGGCTTGACCTGGGGAATGCAGCACCTGTAGCCCATTTCCTGCACACGCCTGTGCATGGTGGCACTGGATGTTTCTACTCCAGACTCAGTCCACTGCTTCCGCAGGTCCCCCAAGGTCTGGAATCGGCTCTTCTCCACAATCCTTCTCAGGGTCCGGTCACCTCTTCTCGTTTGTGCAGCGTTTTCTGCCACACTTTTTCCTTCCCACAGACTTCCCACTGAGGTGCCTTGACACAGCACTCTGGGAACAGCCTATTCGTTCAGACATTTCTTTCTGTGTCTTACCCTCTTGCTTGAGGGTGTCAATGATGGCCTTCTGGACAGCAGTCAGGTCGGCAGTCTTACCCATGATTGCGGTTTTGAGTAATGAATCAGGCTGGGAGTTTTCAAAAGCCTCAGGAATCTTTTGCAGGTGTTTAGAGTTAATTCGTTGATTCAGATAATTAGGTTAATAGCTCGTTTAGAGAACCTTTTCATGATATGCTAATTTTGTGAAATAGGAATTTTGGGTTTTCGTGAGCTGTATGCCAAAATCATCAGTATTAAAACAATAAAAAGACTTGAAATATTTCAGTTGGTGTGCAATGAATCTAAAATATATGAAAGTTTAATTTTTATCATTACATTACGGAAAAGAATTAACTTTATCACAATATGCTAATTTTTTCAGAAGGACCAGTACACACACACACACATATATATATATATATTTTTTTTTTTTTTTTTTACAGACATTTTAACTGTTTATTATACAGACAAACACAAAAAGACTAATTGATAAGTTTGAAATTATTAAAAGGCAGGCTGTTACTAGGACACATTATTCTACAAACTGAAGCAAATCAGAGTGAGATATGGGTGTTATAATGAAAGTCTAGGGTGCTGTTATACTTGATTAGTGATAATAAATTTCGAAGATGAAGCTCTTAATGTTAATATTATCAGTCAGAAATGTAAAGGGAGAGTTATACAGCATCAGCAGCTTCATTGGGTTAAGAGCTGGACTTAACAGATAACGTACCTGTCAGATGAATGAACCTCCGATCAGCCATGGATAGTGTTTAATGAAAGACACCGAGTTTAACACCAGCAAACGACATGTTTGTGAGCGATGAAGCTGCTTCCAAATACATAAGGTGACAAAGCTTTGGTTCAGGCCGGTCATTAACAGCTTCATCTTCCAAATTTATAACTTTGCTGCTATATAGGGTCGAAGTTGTTGCTATGGTTACGTGTGTATGTCGTGGAGTAATACTCATAGAGCGTCGGTCAGAGTGAGATTATCGTGCAATAATGGCACAGTTAGAACGTCTCTTAGCCAATCAGATTGCGGGCTTGGATCCAACTGTGGTATAAGTGATAATCGATCAAGTGAAAAGGTGGTTTATTTTAGCTTTTAAATTGATCCTAGTTGAAGTTTATGATATTTCTGGTCTTAGTGCTGGAACTGCGAGGGCTGAGACATCCATGTAGTGTGTGATGATTGTGAATCTCAACTGTTCCGAAGTTCTTTTGCAGACGTTGGTGGCATTTGCACTGAAATTTGAATTTTTAAAAGCAGAGCCATGGGCAGTACATAAACTCATATTATTTATTTACTGAAGGTTTACCACTTAGTGGGGCAAGAAAGTATTTAGTCAGCCACTGATGTGCAAGTTCTTTTACTTAGGAAAGATTGAGAGAAGTCTGTACAAGAGAGACTACGAGGTACGTAGGGCGGAGATAAAGGGGGGGAGAGGAGGGAGAAGAAGGAGAGGGCACAAGGCATCTGGAACACGAGCCAAGAGGTATTTAGCGAAGAAGGGGCGTAAGGAATGAGTCGTGAAGAAAAGGGGGACCACAAGGAAAAAAGAAAGAGGGAGAGGGCAACGGAGATATGAGATATGGGCGCGGCCAAGATGAGAGAAGTCTTTAGTTTTTCATCATAGGTAACCACTTCAACTATGAGAGACAAAAATGAAAACCCCCCCCCTCACATGAAATTCACATTGGTAGATTTTTAAAGATTTAATTGTTATCATGGTGGAACAGAAGTATTTGGTCACCCACAACCAGCACGATTTTGGTTTTTGGCTCTCACAGACCTGTGACTTCTTTAAGAAGCTCTTCTGTCCGGTCCTCCACTCGTTACCTGTATTAATGGCACCTGTTTCCCCTCGTTATCTGTATAAAAGACACCTGGTCCACAGCTCACACAGTCAGACTCCAAAACGCAAACCATGGGCCAAGACCAAAGAGCTGTCGAAGGACACCAGGAAGAGAATTGGGAGACCCTTTTGCACCCTGCTGGGAAGAGAGGAACCTACACTCATAGGCAAGCAGGTTGGTGTTGAATAAATCAACTGTGGGAGTCAATTGTAAAGAAAATGGAAGACATACAAGACCATTGGTATCAATCTCTCTCGATCTGGGGCCCCACGCAAGATCTCATCCCATGGGGGTTCAAAACGATCATGAGAAACGGTGATAAAAAATCCCAGAACTTACAAGGAGGGACCTGATGAATGACCTGCAGAGAGCTGAGACCAAAGTAACAAAGGCTACCATCAGTAACACACTACGCCGAGAGGGACTGGGAGAATATCATGTGGTCAGATGAAACCAAAATAGAACTTTTTGGTAGAAACTCAACTTGTCTTATTCGAATTAAGAAGAATGCTGAGTTGCATCCCAAGAACACCATACCTACTGTGAAGCATGGGGGTGGAAACATCATGCTTTGGGGCTGTTTTTTTGCAAAGGGGACAGGACGACTGATCCGTGTTAAGGGAAGAATGAACGGGGCCATGTATCATGAGATTTTAAGCCAAATCTGCCTTCCATCAGTGAGAGCATTGAAGATGGAACATGGCTGGATCTTCCAGCATGACAATGATCCCAAACACACTGCCAGGGCAACGAAGGAGTGGCTCCGTGAAAAGCATTTCAAGGTCCTGGAGTGGCCTAGCCAGTCTCCAGACCTCAACCCCATGGAAAATTTGTGGAGGCAGTTGAAAGTCTGTGTTGCCCAGCGACAGCCCCAAAACATCACTGATCTGCAAGAAGGAATGGGCCAAAATACCAGCTACAGTGTGTGCCAACCTGGTGAAGACTTACAGGAAACGTTTGACCTCTGTCATTGCTCATGTTACAAAGTATTGCATTGAACTTTTGTTATTGACTAAATACTTGTTTTCCACCATAATTTACAATTAAATTTTTTAAAAATCCGGATTTTGTTTCTCATTTTGTCTCTCATAGCTGGTGTACCTATGATGAAAATTACAGACCTCTCTAATCTTTCTAAGGTGGAGAACTTGCACAATCAGTGGCTGACTAAATACTTTTTTGCCCCACTGTATAGTCGTGGTTTGCTGCTGTATGATGGATTGCACCTCTTCCAAACCACCAGCTCTGCTCGTGGTGTCACATTTTACGAGATAATCAAGAAGAGACGCCCTGCTACACTGGACCTACCCTAAGGCCTTGCATTTGCTTCCATTCTCCTTCCTGATGTTCCGCGTCCGCAGTGTCGGCCCCTTCGAAGCCAGCGGTTCTGTAATGAAGCCGTTGTTCCTCTCTCTGGGAGCATCTGTTTGTGGCTACACCCCGCTCGCTCCGTCTGCTTCTTATAAAGGACATCACAGCATCGGAGCAGCTTGAGCTGAGGAGCACCTGTTTCCTGCACTTCCACTCCACATGCTGTCCTTCACCTTCAAAGAGACATGATGAGGAACAGAGAGAGAGGAGATCTTTGGAACACCACCACACAGTGCGCCAACACACGCACACACAGAGGGCAGGTTATATTATGTAACATGGGCTATAATTCAAGTTTATGGTATCTCATACACATGTACAGTACTGTGCAAAAGTCTTAGGCCACCATTAGAGTAGATATACCATTGTTTTAGCAGTGATGTAATGATCATATATAATTATTTCTCAGTCTCTTTATTAGAATGCAATCAGAAAATACAGGAAATTTGTATGCAGTATTAAAAACTGGAAAGAAAATCAGAAAAACAGCTTTGAAAGGCTACTAAGTATTTGGTGTGATCGTGCCTTGCACTTGAGCTTCATCGGAATGCCAAGTTCATGCTTCAACAATCTGAAGCTTGATCAGGAATGGTCTTTTTGATAAGGTAGCAGCCAAGAAATTACTATTTTGAAAAGGCTAAAATATGCTTCATCTGACAAAGAATGAATCGAAGGAATGGAATGATGGATAATAATCTACAGGCCCAGCTGCATCTGTGGGCAAATGTGCCACAGGATACAGCACCTGTTTGCCTCCATAATCAACCATATCTCATCTTGTATCCAGGCTAGAGGTGGCCTAACAGGGTAACTAGAGCCCTCCTTTCAATTGTACAGAGTCCCCCAATAAACATATCCTTACGCTTTAATATTGTAATCACTTGCATATATCATCATTACATTCACACATATAAAGTTCCAATCAATTCCAACAACTCCTTGGGGAGTTATTTTTTGTCTATGAATGTATGTAAACAAAAATTGACAGAACCTCACAACTTTCAGAACAGGAAATGGCTTCTGCTGGCAAAAGTCAGTGTTTACTGTGGCTGACTTGTTTTCTTTTTCTGCTACCCTTCCAAAAAGACCATTCCTGATCAAGTTTCTTCGGACTGCAGAAGGGTCAACTTGGCATCCTGATGAAGCTGCCACATGCTGCTATTGCTCAAGTGGAAGGGGAGGTCACACTAAATACTTGCCACTGTAGCCTAGAGAAGCTGGGTTTTTTTTCAGTGTTTTAATAATGCATACAAATTGTCTCTATGTTGTGTTTGTGTGTTAGTAAAGAGACTGAAAAAAAAATTCTATATAGACATTACTCCATTGAAAAAACAACAAATCTAATGGTGGCCTAAGACTTAAAACACACATAATTTCTGAGTAGGGCTTATTATGGATACGAAAATTCTCAAGAAGACCACAGATGGTGTCTATGGCCATAAAATGATCTTTACCCACAGTCAGAATGTGTAAAAAGTACAGAAATAAGTAGTCGGACAATTGCGAGCATTTCTGATACAGTATTAATGTGCATAACAAAATGTTTTTCCGCCCTGTAGAGGGAGGGGGAGGCTTTGAAAGGCAGTGATAAGGACCTGAAAAAGGGCAAAACAAAACACAGATCCAGGAAGCAAGCTGGTATCAGTGCACCCTGTGCTGTCCGCACAGCCCCCCTACTGCTGGGACACAGAGGGTTCTTTAAAAACAACAGAGACGAGCTGCAGCTCACGTGTTACAGGGATGATCGCTGGGACGGTGTTTGGGAATTACGCGGGTGTTTTGACAGAGTTAGCTGACTCAGAGGCGGCATGTTTCATGTGTTCACGTTATCCGCGGTGTTAACGACACAATAATATCAGGATGAGACTGCAGAACTGTGTGGGGGGAAATGAGGGAGTCATTGTGTGTGTAGAGCAACAGTGTTTGAAGTTTTAGGGGTTTTAGGTGAGAAAGTAGAGGATTCAGTCAGCGTTTGGGGATTTGTTGTCGTTTGTTATTATTATAAAACGACGAGTACCGAGCAAATTTTTCCCATAAGGAATAATGCAAATTGAATTAATCCATTCCAGATCCCCAGAAAATCCACACTGCATCATGTATCTAAATCATTAATACAAAGTTTCTTTTAAAATAAAGTGCTGAAAGTCTCATGTATCTCAAAATTGTATGTATTTTACTGAGTCATGCATGGAAAGTGAAAAGCAAAAGCAAATCATTTACTCTATTGGTGAACTCAGCTTGCAGCCTGTGGTCTGGAGGATTCAGTTTGTGATTTCTTTTCGGTTGGCTCTTATGACTAACCTTTTTCAGAACCCATGGAGACTTATTTGCACTAAAAATAAAGCACTGTAGAAAAACACAACCCCGAGATCTTCTTTGAGCAAGGGCTATAGTGAATCTGAATCAGTGTGTACTGAATCGTGAATCGGATTTTGGCTGAAATGAGTGGCACGGCTCGACTCATACAAGTTTAAACAAGTGTGCTGAGTACCAAGCAAACGACGAGAACCGAGACAAACCGAATTCGAGGTAGTCGGGAACAAAGACTTAAAGGTATACAAAGAGTTAAAGGTATAAGAAAACAAACATGCAGTGGTTAGGTGGAGATCTGATGGTCTGTGGATGATAGAGTTGAGTTTCTACAGTTATGTAGAACGGAGACGAATCGAGCAGCTACGCTCTCTGTTCCTGCTTCTTCTCCTAAGGCCACCCGGAGCTTCTGATCCTCACAGAGAGCAGAGAACCTGGTGTTCAGGTCCTCCAACCTCTTAAAGAACTCTTCTCTAAGGGATGAATATTTAGGACAGTAGAGGAGGAAATGGGCTTCATCCTCAACCTGCTTCAGATCACAGTATCTGCAGAACCTCATCTCTCTGGGCTTCCAGTTTCTGTGGTGTCGCTCTCTGTCCACCGCCAGCTCATGGTCACTGATCCTGTACTTAGTTAGGATTTTTCTCTCGTGCGAGTTTTTAATTGATAGATATTGGGCTAATTGGGTCTGGTAGCATTTTAGTTTGTTTTTTTTGACTGATTTCAGTTTTCCATATGGGGGCATAGTTGAGGGTTAGAGCTTGGTGGATCTGTTTGGTCGTGACTCTGGTGGATGAGGATGAGTTTGGGCTGATGACGTCACTGAGGTTCTGGTTGAGTTGACAGAGTGGGTGGGGATGTGGGGAGAGATGTCCATATGTAGGGGGTAAAGGCCCAGTTTGGCCCTACAGGCATTATTGGACACACTTCTGTGCACCCCTAAAATTTTCTTTGCAAATTCCAATTGTATTTTTTCAATTGTGGTTTTATCCCAGTTTTTTGGGTTTAGAACCAAACTTGATCCCCATATTTCACACCCATATAACAAAATTGGCTTTATAATTGAATTAAATAATTTAATCCAGATTTTAACTGGGATATTAATTGGACCAAATTTAGATCGGATAGCATACAGAGCTCTTCTGGCTTTCTCACTGAGAGCTTTCACAGCCAGGCCAAACCCTCCAGATGTGCCGACCTCTCTCTCTCTCCCTCTCTAGTATTCCTGTAAGCTATAAAGTTAAAACGAAAATATACATTTGTTCTAATGTTTTGGACTGTTTATTTTTGAGCCAATTTGGACTTGTTTCCATAGACCTTGTTGCTTGTTTCTCTCGCGGGAACTGGCAACCCTGTAATTATACTTAATAATAAGTTTGAAGTTTACATCACATCCTTCTGTGAGATTTTTGGCTGGTTGCAAAGTATAAATGTGAATATTGCCTGAGTCATGTAAACCTGGAGCTTTCACATTATCTGATTACCCAAGTGCACATACAGTGGTGCTTGAAAGTTTGTGAACCCATTTATTTCTTGAGGAAAATGATCCAATATTACATATTAGTGAGGGGCAAAAGTATGTGAACCTTTGCTTTCAGTATCTGGTGTGACCCCCCCAACCCCCTCGCTTCTGGTCCTTCCACAATATTTCGATTGGATTAAGGTCAGTACTTTGACTTGGCCATTCCAAAACATGAACTGTATTCGTCTTTATTTTTCTTGCTGCATGACCCACCTTCTCTTGAGATTCAGTTCATGGACAGATGTCCTGACATTTTCCTTTAGAATTCTCTGATATAATTCAGAATTTATTGTTCCATCAATGATGGCAAGCCGTCCTGGTCCAGATCCAGCAAAACAGGCCCTGAATCCTAGAGGTTCACATACTTTTGCCACTCACTAATATGTAATATTGGATCATTTTCCTCAATAAATAAATGACCAAGTATAATATTTTTGTCTCATTTGTTTAACTGGGTTCTTTTTATCTACTTTTAGGACTTGTGTGAAAATCTGCTGATGTTTTAGGTCATATTTATGCAGAAATATAGAAAATTCTGAAGGTTTCACAAACTTTCAAGCACCACTGATTTTCTGCAGTTATTGGATTGTTAGAAAAATGTAAACGCACCCAGTGATAAAGATATGGTATAAAAGACATTGTATGTATGTTATTAACTGTCTGTAAAAATAGACTTAATAGTCTTAACTTATAATATGAAGTACTGATATCATTGATAATGTATTGGAGTTTTAAACAGCGCTGATGTTAAGGATCAGTACAGCAGTGGACAATAGAGTTCATATTATACGTACCTGAGGTCCTTGTCCGTCATATGAGTGTAACTTTGCCACTGTGGGAAAAAGTGTGCGAGAGTGAGAAGTCTGTGGGAAATGCTGTGGGACAGGGGTCACCAGCTTGTGACAGACAGCAGGAAGGTCTGTTCTTGACCTGAGAGAGAGAGAGAGAGAGAGAGAGAGAGAGAGAGAGAGAGAGAGAGAGAGAGAGAGAGAAAATATCACTGTATCATTAACAGTTATCACCATGTTTGAGTCAGTGAATTACTCTTAACTGTGTTAACTAGATTTCCTCCATTAACATTCACTGAACCAGTACAGTACTTGAATCTGAACTTTTGCTGGTAAACACTTTTTCTGCTGTTGTCAGTTGCTGGGTCAGTACAACCCTTCTGACAAATAATTTTAGCATGGTTTTTTTTTTTTTTTTGCTTCATAGTTATTAAACAAATCTGGGAAATCAAACCTTCTTTTTTGCTCTGGTGATGGACAGACTAACATATGAGGTCAGACAGGAATCGCCGTGGACTATGATGTTTGCAGACGACATTGTGATCTGTAGTGAGAACAGGGAACAGGTAGAAGAGAACTTGGAGAGATGGAGGTATAATCTGGAAAGGAGAGGAATGAAAGTCAACTGTAGTAAGACAGAATACATGTGTGTAAATGAAAGGGAGGCAGGTGGAACAGTCAGCCTACAGGGATCAGTGGTCACAAAGGTCCAGGAGTTCAGGTACTTGGGATCAACTGTCCAAGGAAATGGGGAGTGTGGAAAGGAGGTAAAGAAGAGAGTACAGGCAGGATGGAGTGGGTGGAGAAGAGTGTCAGGAGTGCTGTCTGACAAAAGGGTCGCAGCAAAAGTGAAAGGAAAGATTTATAAGAGAGTAGTGAGACCAGCCTTGTTGTATGGGTTAGAGACAGTGGCACTGACAAAGAGACAGGAAGCAGAGCTGGAGGTGGCAGAACTTAAGATGTT
>JAJAGP010003348.1:0-76603 GCA_025084515.1 Ancistrus triradiatus | reverse complement strand
GATTAGTGGTCGCTATCAACCGTTTTAATGTCATGTTATCTGTAGATGTCGCTCAAAAACCATACAATATATATATATTCGGTCTCCTGCATGACAGAAATTACGAATCGTTTGTGTTACAGCCCCGTCCCTGTTATAAAAAAGGATTGCCTCAATGTAAACTTTTGCATATTTTTTTGTTTTCTTTCTGCCTAAATAACTGTCACAAATAAATAAATAAATAAATAAGAAATGAGCACATGCATATATGCAGAAACCTGGATGTACTGGTCAATGACTTATACTAATATATTCACAGTATAGCCACTAATTCAGATAGGTCATTTGCAGTATTTAGGGTAAACCCTTATCCAGATTACTCTGAACTGAGCAACCCCAAGGTCTCAAAGGGGCATCTTGACAGGGATTTAAATGATTTCACCACTTAACCAAGACCTCAACCGTAGCTTATGTAATTCAGTTGTGTCCAGTGTACTCAAGTTTAGTGTTAAGACGTTTGCTAGAGAATCTAGATAAAACTCTAAACAAATAAGACAGCAAACTCAAGCTTACATTTAAAACATTTCTACAGAACATTTATTTACATAAGATTTTGTATTTAAGTGCCAACATATGAATTCCAAACATTCACGCATATCCAGTGTTAGAGACAGTCCACAAGCAATTACAAAAAGCAACAAGCAAGTTAGGTGCTCGGCAGGTGCAGCCATCGTTCTTTATTCCAGTACCATGGAGACCTAGGTCCAAGCCCCAGAGGTTGGGTGACACACAGGCAGTCCCGGCCGTGTTGGGAAGTGGTCCAAATGCAACCCCTACCGTCCCGTCCAGGGCACATTTCTGCCAGGGTGCAGTAGATTCTGGGATAAGCTCTAGACACTCTGTGACCCTGACCACGTTGAGTAGGGTCAACTCAGGATAAAAATGTCAGCTAAAGATAACAGAAAATGTGTTTCTCTGATTGATTCTAATTCAGAAAACATCCATATTCTGACATCTATTATTCTTTTACAACCCACACTGAAGTTGTCCATATTTTATATTCCCTTCTTATTTATAATTAACATTTTGGAAAATATATAATGAGAAAACAGTTATATGAATAGGAACTAAAGGTAGTGACTAAGGGCTCAGCTGCACATGGACTTGCATATTAACATTGAATTGCCATTCAAAATGTCTTTCATATGTAGTCAGTTAATTATGGACTCATTTCTGAGGTCTTTTAAATACACATTTTGTATAATTAAATACAGTGGTGCTTGAAAGATTGTGAACCCTTTAGAACTGTCTATATGCCTGCATAAATAATGACTTAAAACATCATAAGTTTTTTCAGATAAGTCCTAAAAGTAGATGAAGAGAACATAATTAAACAATTGAGACAAAAATATTATACTACAATATTATATTATAATATACAAAATATTACATTATTTTTTATATCATATTTATTGAGGAAAAGCATCCAATATTACATCTGAGTGAGTGGTGGAAAAGTATGCGATCCATACGGTGTCTTACAGTATATTGGGTGTCCCCTTTGTAGAACAATAACTGCAACTAAATATTTAGAGTAAGTCTTGATTAGTCCTGCACATAAAAGGATTCACAAACTTTCAAGCACTCTAAATAAGCTGCTTAAATAACTGACCGTCCATTCTGACTAGATATGAAATGCAGGTTTATCAAAAAGTCCAGCCTTGACAGACTGAGCTTTAAAACACTGTATGGAGTTCACTGCAAAAAAGGAAGGGGACATTTAGAATAATATTCACTATGCAGAGTAAATGTATGCTCTTTTGTTTTTTGACAGTATCACAGTATGTTTCAACCAGTATTTGTAACATGGAGGAACGTACACTCTTGTTCCGTATCAGCCTTGGGAAACTTGTCAACAGGCTTGGGTCCTCAGATGGGCACCACCAGATGCCATGTACTCCTTGGTCCATGGGCTCTCATGGCCCTAAACTGGCACGTCGCTCTCTGGTCCATCCAGACCAGGTAACAGTGGGAACCCAAATGCACAAAACACAACAAACTTCACATCACCAGAGAGCATGGCTTAGCAATAGAGCCCTGATTTACAGTGCTGAACTACCCTCGTTCATATCTTGCCCCTGACATGTTGAGGCATCAGTTGCATTTTATACTGTAGTCAGGTGCCACAACATCCTTCGTCCCTGGGCTCTCATATGGCCCCAGATTGGGACAACACTCCCTGGTCCACCTAGACAAGGCAATGGCAAGTCTCATTGCCCACACAAACCAGTGTGGCTCAGCGCAAGAGCGCTGGTTCACAGTGCTGACCTATCCTGGTTCGTATCCCACTTCTGGCAAGGTGAGGTTTCATGTACTGGCCCCATAAAATCCAATACGATTCCCTGGCATCAAAAACCCTGATGTTTGACTTCTTGGCTTCAAGTGGATGTCACTGACAATAAAACAGTTTGGGTTGCGCATGGTGTGCATTCCCGGGTGTGTTTTCCACATGCATCTGCTTCGCAAGAGGTTTCAGGCTCCCTGCCCTCCTCACATTCATCTGACTAAAACTCTGAACAGTCCATAATCAGACAGATAATCACGATATTAAAAATAACACAGAAAATGTAAACAGCAAACAAAAGTAAACATTCAGTTTGATACAAGAGCTAATTACAACCAAATTTACAACTTTCTATTAACAGGTGAAGTACAAATGCAACACTGTACATATTTACATGTCAAAAGTCATCATATTCAGTCTGTGTAGGTAGATTGTTTACAGCTCAAACTAAATACTGTAGTCGGTTATGTTGGGCTGCTCACCAAAAAATGTTCATCCCAATGTTTGTCCTTGTTCCATTCATCCTGATCAGCAGCCCTTACAGTAACAATGATCACATTCATCCCTTATTCCCATGAAAGTAGGGTGATGTTCCGTAGCAATACTGTTCTCCATAGGAGCTTAGCAAACTGTAACTGGTGGTCATCCTCCTCACAAATGCACATCCCCAACAGCTATCTCAAGAGCTGCACACTGTTTATCACAGAGATTCTTCAGATGGAGGTTTCATTGCTGGCACTAAAAGAGTTCATGAACAAGAGACAAGTCAGAAAACTACAGTGTTAGGAAAATTGGGCAATAGTCAGACAACATACTTTTTACCTGAATTGGTTGCCTTGTTCGTGTCATATTGCACACAGTTCAATAGCACTTGCAAATGGCAACTAAAGTAATATGCCAATATACAGTGGTGCTTGAAAGTTTGTGAACCCTTTAGAATTTTCTATATTTCTGCATAAATATGACCTAAAACATAATCAGATTTTCTTACAAATAGAACCCAGTTAAACAAATGAGACACAAATATTATACTTGGTCATTTATTTATTGAGGAAAATGATCCAATATTACAGTACATATTAGTGAGTGACATTAGTGAGTGTTTGATCTCATCCGTCCACAAAACATTCTTCCAATAGCCTTCTGGCTTGTCCATGTGATCTTTAGCAAACTGCAGACGAGCAGCAATGTTCATTTTGGAGAGCAGTGGCTTTCTCCTTGCAACCCTGCCATGCACACCATTGTTGTTCAGTGTTCTTCTGATGGTGGACCCATGAACAATAACACTGTGAAAGAGGCCTTTAGTTGCTTAGAAGTTACCCTGGGGACCTTTGTGACCTCGCCAACTATTACAACTATTATCTTGGAGTGATCTTTATTGGTCGACCACTCCTGGGGAGGGTAACAATGGTCTTGAATTTCCTCCATTTGTACACAATCTGTCTGACTGTGGATTGGTGGAGTCCAAACTCTTTAGAGATGGTTTTGTAACCTTTTCCAGCCTGATGGGCATCAACAACTCTTTTTCTGAGCTCCTCAGACATCTCCTTTGTTTGTGCCATGATACACTTCCTCAAACATGTTGTGAAGAGCAGACTATGATAGATCCTTGTTCTTTAAATAAAACAGGGTGCCCACTCACACTGTCATCCCATTGATTGAAAACATCTGACTCTAAGTTCACCTTCAAATTAACTGCTAATCCTAGAGGTTCACGTACTTTTGCCACGTGTAATTTTTGTCTCATTTGTTTAACTGGGTTCTCTATATCTACTTTTAGGACTTCTGATAATGTTTTAGGTCATATGTATTCAGGAATATAGAAAATTCTAAAGGGTTCACAAACTTTCAAGCACCACTGTATGTCACATGCTTGAGTGCCCAGAAACACCCATGGTGTGTGTGCAGCAGCACAGTTACTAACAATCCCGATAACGTTAGGATGCCTACTATTACAGGTACTGCAGAAATAAACACTGCATGTGGCAGTGTTACCAGTAAACCCATGTCTTACTTGCAATTACAGGCCACTAAACATATCCTTGCGTGTTGGGGTGTTGCTAATGAAGTGCCTAAAGAAGGATGGTATATCCAGTCTGTCCAGATAATTACTGTACATTTTGCTTGCCAAATGTGTGGATGGTGTCTCAGCTTCAGACTCAATAGAGGGAGCATCCTTGATTGTCCAATCTATTGTTCGTTTAATGTTTTCTCCACAAATATTTACTCAATTGAAAAATGATATACTCTGTGCAGTCCTTGTCCATGTTATATTTCTATTATTATATTTGTTTACCTTCTCTCTTTAAAACTAGGTGGGGGGGGGGCTGCAGCCTACATTCTCATGTAATTTTAACCATTAAATTGTCCATGTCAAATAAGACATTTAGTATTTTGTGTATGTGTGTGTATTTTGATGCTTTCATCACAGACAAGTTAGCAGCCCTCCAATCTAACAGCTCAAACTACTTTGCTCTAATAATAAAAGGGACCTACGTAAGTAGCGATTAGCTGTGCTATGTGTCTATGTGCTAATGAACTGACCCACTGTAGATGTCTTTTCATTAAGACCCAGTCATCTGTTAATATTATGTAGAGGTCTACCTACATACCGTATGGTACAGAATGTTTTTGGTTGAAAACAACGCCTTTGGCTTTTTGTCGACAAAGAAAAAATGCAGAAACTTTTGACTGAAAACAGATTAACGGCAGGCTGAGTAAGAGAGCGGAGACGTGCTGATAACGAACAAATGCAGCTTAGGGAAGAAAGGCTTGAACTTGACGCACAAGTAAATTCCAAAAGTGAGTGGCTTCAACTGCTTCAGACAAGGGGTTTAAATAACAGAAAGTTGTTAAGGAAATAAGGTGTAACAGGTAAACAGACATAAATTAAAGTTTAGAAAAACGAACAAATTTTAATGGTAATAAAATCTAGAAAGCAAACAAAAACACTGCTTGTTTCCTTCACTCTACTGCCGATAAGCTCATTCTGAGCAACAGCAGATCAACAGTGAAAACAATCTCCAGCAATGACAAAACAAGAAATATGTAATCAATGTTCACCTGAAGTACCAACAATAACAATTTTGTTACATAAAATAAAATAAAAACTTGTTTTTCAGCCAAGGATTGTAATTCTTTGAAAGAATACTGGATTAAATATGATTACTCAGCAATGATCAATTATTATTAATTATGTACTAAAAACGTTTGTGTTATGACTTTAGGTCAAAATGTCCACAATCATAGTGTCAGTAATATGAACTATCTTTTTAAAATGATTTTCATCTTCCTGCAAAGCTTGTAACATTTATTTTCTCATTTTCTATTTTCTGCAAGGGATTACTGTGACCTGACAGATAACTTGAGTATGAATAATGTATGTTATTACTGACTCTGAGTCTGTCTCCTCCTGGGCAGACACGGGGTTCGTCCTCAGCTCCACAGCGACTCCATTCAGTGTGCTGGAGAGAGGGAGACCCGGAGCTTCAATAACTATGCCGTCGCCCTCACTGCCAGAGCGCAGGATTTCTGTCGATCCCACAGAGGGGCTCTTCCTCTGGATGGTAGCAGAGTGGTTGTAGTCACCCAGTTTCTCCCGTAAACGATTCTTCAGATTTTTGTCAGTCAGAGGAGGAGGGTGGGTGATTTTGTTCTTTAAAATGCCTGCAGTGGAGGAGGAAAGCATGAGAATGAAGGATGGTGGGGAAAGCAGAGGGAAAATATTTGTCTCCTTGAACCTACATAAAATGTTTCCTGTAATGAGAGGGAGGACTTGAGAGATGATAACAAATACAGTGAAGAACAGTCTCATTGAGAATACAAGATATTACTGTCATACCAGAGTTGTGTGATCATGTCTGTGGAGTTCTTTGTACTTAACAATATTTATCCCAGAAAAAGTGACACCAGTGCCAGTGCTGGTTCTAGTTCTAGTACCAAAACAAATCTTGAAATATTATATGATTTTCCACTCCAAATGAGCCCGTTCAATATCAGTGCTAGCACCACTGAGTGACATACATTCATCCCTCTCACTTTTGCACCCGCTTGCCCCTGGAGCCTGATGTGGAAGACAGGTGCACTTGCACCTGCACTGTGTGTTTTTAGGAGCTGGGCCCCTGTGACCCAGGTATGGAGGAAGCTAGGTTAGAGATAGAGACAGACACAGAGAGGAATATTGCCAGTGTGCACTTGGTCTAAGTTATGTGACACAGGCCCAGCCCCCATCTCTCTCTACCACTGATTCATACTCATATATTGAATAGTGTATTGCATATACTTTCGTGACACATCACAGACCTGGGTGCCACATTACAGTCAGGGTGACTGCAGACTCAAAAAAGGTCAAATACACACATTGACCAAAAAATAACGCACCCAGATAAAATGTTTTATTGCTGCAAAACTCTGCATGCAGTTATTTCTCACATAGATATGTAAATGATGCAGATACGTAAGTGCGCCCTTATTAGACACTGGGTCTTGCCACAGGAGGGTGTAAAAGTGATTCCTCCGCAGCCCTCTTGGTGAGAGATCGTTGACATGCCTCTATGACACACTCCCAGACATTTTGCCCAGTTGACAGACTTTGACAAGGGGCACATCAGTGGACTGACAGGATGGTCATTTCAATGAATTTCTCGCCATCTAGACCATTCTGATCTAGCTGCTAGGAGGTGTTAGGACCAGTGTTTCCATGATGGCAAGCACACACAGTGAACAGTTTCTGGACGGACCAGACAGACCACCAGTAGAGAAGATCATTTGATCCGTCAACAAGCACGAGCAGCTCCCACAGTTATGTTGGCCATCATCCAGACACAGGAGGTACCTTCACTATACACCTGTCTCTGCCCGGATCATTTCCAGGCACTTAGCAGAAAGGAATTTGTTGTCACGGCGCCCATTACGTGTCCTGCCATTGACAGCCAGCCACCGTCACCTTCGTTTGCAGTGGTGTTGTGAATAAAAACCTTGACTGCTATGGACTGGAATTGTATCGTCTTTAGCGATGAATCCAGGTTCTGTTTGGGACCTGACAATGGTCAGGTTTGAGTTTGGAAGCCTCGTGGTGAGCACTTCAATTCTGCCTTTGCTGTGGAGTGACACATTGCCCTGACTGCTGGGGTGATGATCTGGGCAGCCATCACATATGACAGTCACTTACCCATAGTAGTGATAGGAGGGGCAATAACAACTCAGTGATATGTGCAGGACATCCATGGGGCCACATGTTGCCTCTCATGACAGAGCTTCCAACTGGCATTTTTCAGCAGGATAATGCTCGCGAACACACAGCAAGATCTTCCCAGGAATGTATCCGCCGGATTGCAGCACTTATTTGGCCTGCCCGGTCCCCAGATTTATCGGCAATTGAGCATTTAATGAAGCAGCTGGGAACCTATGAACGTGCAGGATCTACAGGCCCAGCTGCAACATCTGTGGGCAAACATGAGACCGGATACCATACAAAACCTGTATGCTTCCATGTCCAACTGTATTTCATCTTTGATCCAGGCTAGAGGGAGCCCAACAGGGTACTAGAGCTTCCTTTCAATTGTGTCAGTTACAACTGTTTTCCCCAATAAACTTGTCCTTTGCAGCCTTCCACAGTGGTTACTATTTTAAACATAATCACTAAAAAAGCTTCCTGGGTCCTGAGTGAGGAGTGTGCAGCAAGTAGGTAGAAAATGATTTAGCCTTACAGTTAGGGATATAACAAAAATTCATGGGAAGTACACTAGAATCGACTTAACATTTATTTCTAAACATACAAACATTCTTATTTTGTAAACCAGGACAAAGAAAATTATCACTCAGCTAATATAACTAGGGACAGATGGGAATGCAATGAAAATAGGCTCCTCAAGTTTCTCCCCTCTAGCCCCACTATCCTTCCTTCTGCCATTTTCACTGTAATCAATAATAATTGTGTTTTACAGAAGTGCCCATATGCCACTGAGAGAGCAGTGTGTGCTGTGTACCCGACCTTTCCTGGGCATCTGGTTGCTGCTGGGTTGGCTAGGAGGACCTTCACTCTGTGACAGATCTCCATTAGGATTGAGTTTATTGGCTTGCTGCATCTCCACACTGGCTTTGGTCTCAATCCGCAGTTTATTAGCACCAGTTCCATCACTCTCACTGGTTACGGGAGGCTCTACCAACCAGCAAGGTTTTGTACGATTTGATACAACATCAACTGAAACAAAATAGAACAGTCAACTCAGGATTGTAATGTGCTTTGTGGACACTGAGGGTATACATTTATGTGCAAGGTTCCAATTCAGATAACAAGTCTGTGAATGTTGTTGGACCAAGACGTCTGAGGAATAATAAAATCACTACAGCACAAATAATACATACTACAATCAGCTCCCTGGACCAAATGTTATTCCCTCACATTATATAACTTCATCTTTAAAATGTAATTACACCACCACTCACTTTATTAACAAGAAGGGCTTAGACAGATATTGTCGTTTTTGGGTGCCTACTTCAGTGTTTCACCTGTAACTTCAAATAAACTTACAAGATTCTGAGTTTGAAGTGTGGACCACATTTACATTTATGTAATTTAGCAGACGTTCTTATCCAGAGCAACTTACAACAACTACAATCTTATATTCCAAGCAATTTTGGGTTAAGGGCCTTGCTCAAGGGCCCAACAGTGGGATTGTGGCAGAGATTGGTTTTGAACCCTGGACCTTCTGGTCCATACTCCAGTATCTTAACCACTACTACTACCAC
The DNA here is from genome assembly GCA_025084515.1 of Ancistrus triradiatus. Taxonomy (NCBI): domain Eukaryota; kingdom Metazoa; phylum Chordata; class Actinopteri; order Siluriformes; family Loricariidae; genus Ancistrus; species Ancistrus triradiatus. The sequence continues at coordinate 67,530 of JAJAGP010003348.1, read as the reverse complement.
AGTCTTACAGACCACAAATCAGGGAAAAAAATACATGCAGGGTATCTGCGGGTATTAAATTTAAGAAATTTTAAGACTTTTAAACACAAAATTAAGAATATTTTTGCAATAACAAAATTTTTAAAAGCATGCAACACCAATATTATGTTTGCAGATTTTACTATAAAGGCCATTACAGACCGAATGAGACAGGAAAAAGTGATGGGAAATTGGAAAAATATTTGGTTGTGATTTTTTTCCAACTTTTAACCTACACACACCGGGTGTGATGCAATTTTTTGGACTTTTGCTGCCTGGTTAAATTTTTTTAGACAAAAAAATAGACAAGTGCAACATTGTTATATAGCAGTGCTGTCAAATAATTCAAATATTTCATTAATCACATTATTGCTTGCTCCTATATGACATTAAGGATTTTATTTCTTTAAAAAGCACTATATGGCCATGCAAATAGAGAGTGTAAGCTTCAGTAGAGCCCATTTATTCATTTTAAATCATTTAAAAAACACAAAAAAAGAACATCAATCAGCAGAACAATACGCTTTTTAATCCAAAGTCAACTCTTCATTTCACAATTAGTTACATTTACTCTTCCCCATGCCCTACAGTATCGTCTCTGCTAGCTAAACGCGACTAATAAACATAGCCAAATTAGCGCTCCTCAGAGCCATAAATAATACTACTGGTTGCACTTAGTTCAGTCTGCCGTTAAACAGTAAACCAACTTGCAGACAAAATCTGGAAACTGCGAAATGCAATGTGTGAAAATAAACACAAAATTTTATTTACTGTCTGTGGAATTTTTAAGACATTTGAGCTGTGGATTTAAGATATTTTAAGACAAATTAAGGCCGTCATTCTAGATACACGAATTTAAGACCTTTAAAGAGGATCCGCAGAAACCTTGTACATGTTCGGACAGCTTATGAGAAATGGTTATTTATATACACGTTTCCAAAAGCATGGGCTGCATGTGTGATCATGCCCTGCAAGTGACATCAGTCCAGCACCTGGTAATGATCCCCTGACCAGCCTCACCTAGCCCAGGCATGCCCAGTCATTCCCATATTACACCTGACCCCGGCAGGAAGGCACCACAAGGACATTTAGGCTAATATATTCAGATTCTGCTTGTGGAAGAAACGTGGTACCTTTCGAAACGCTGTGAACTGGACTCCTCTCGTTATTCCACTTTGGCTTGGAACGCTTCTTCTCTTCCTCACTGTCTGATTGTGAGGAACCATACGAGCTGCTGTGCTCATCCAGCGACAGCTCACTGTCTGAATCAGAGTCTGTGCATTAAACACATATATGCAAGACAGTGTTAAAGGGTGAGGTTCTTATCATTACTACAACTAATCCACAAAAAAAGGGTTGTTGATGCTCATCAGGCTGGAAAAGGTTACAAAACCATCTCTAAAGAGTTTGGACTCCACCAACCCACATTCAGACAGATTGTGTACAAATGGAGGAAATTCAAGACCATTGTTACCCTCCCGAGGATTGGGGGGTGGGGGGGCACCAGATACTGAAAGCAAAGGTTCACATACTTTTGTGCCTCTCTGATATGTAATATTGGATCATATTCCTCAATAAATAAATGACCAAGTATAATTTTTTTGTCTCATTTGTTGAACTGGGTTCTCTCTCTAAAGGGTTCACAAACTTTCAAGCACCACTGTACAGCGACACAATGAATCTTTCCATACCTTCCCTCCTCTTGTTCTTTCTGAAGTTTAAAGATGAGTCTCCGTCATTTATTTGTGATTTCCTGCCACTTCTGGATGAACTGCGTTTCTGCTCTCCTCTAAAAAACACACAGGTCGTGAGGTACTATGATTCAATAAGCATATCACATGCATCGCCTGTTTTCTTAATGAAAATGCAGTGCCCGCATTTAAGAGGATGTACTTTAATATTTTACATTTATGTAATTTAGCACACGCCCTTATCTAGAGTGACTTACAACTGATACAGTCTCACAATCCAAGCAATTGTGGGTTAAGAGCTTTGCTCAAGGACCTAACGGTGGCAGCTTTGGCACTTGGACTTTCTGGTCTGTAGTCCAGTACCTACCTTAACTGCTAAGCCACCACATCCCATATTATTTATCCTGCATACTTACAAATGAACTTGAATGAAATGTATAGTCTATTCATATAATGTAGCACCATTTGCATCACACATGAAAAGAATGTGATGCAATTCTCACTTCTGCACTGTTGAGGTTAAGGATGCTGTAGACTGTGGTGGTTAGCAATTAAGGTGCCAAGCAGCCACTGTTGGGTCCTTTAGTAAGGTCCTTAACACACAATTGCTTGGATTGTAAAACTGTATCAGTTGTAAGTCACTCTGGATAAAGGTGCCTACTAAACGTAAATGTGAGCTCTAAGGTGCCATAGTCTACATTGCTTTCACAATATTCCTAAATATTGTTTGACTTAAGACAATAAGGTGTTGCAGAGTCACTGAGAAACTAATGACAAGCATCCTCCATATTTTTACAAGTTATTCATGCTTAAACATATAATTTGGCAGAAGTCTTCCCTCCTTTCCTATCCTTTTTCCATTTACAGAGCAAAAAAATCAGCTAGGGGAAAGTGACTTTTTAGCTACATGATTCATGTCACAAACCACACTATAACAGTAAACAGACACAGCATAATAGCGTACTGCTATTCCATTTTTAACACGGCCTGTATTTAAGACAGAGAGACAGAATGGGGGAAATCCCCTGGCACCGCAACACCGACCCCTACCCAGTGCTGCAAATAACTGGCACCCTGTTCAGAGTACACAGTGATCAGAGCCCTGTGATTTTTGGGATAGGCCCTGGCCCCCAAGCCCCACACTGACCCTGAATAGCATAATTGGTTTAAACGTATTATCTCTCCAGGTCATATTATAGTTGTTATGGTAGCATTTTTCCAGACAACCACAGTACGTAAGATTAACGGCATACTGAATTTTCTAATGGCTAAAATCACACAGATAATGACATGTCTCATCTATCCTTGTGAAACTAACCTCATACAAACACACTTTCTCGATATTACATGAGAGATACATTTGGCTACTCTCTGTGCTTATAATAAATGTACAATGCACGTAAAGTCGACTCACAGCTCAAACCTAAAGGTGCAGACATTTCCCTTCATTGGTTCCCAAAGTAAACATATAATCTTGATGATCCTCCAGCTGGTCTTTTTGCAACAGATTATCTCACACAGGTTTAGCTAAGGGTCAGCGCACATATTTCAGAGCTTACTGATGTCAATTAATGTTTATGAGAAAACATTAAGGGGCTGCCTATGTATATTAATGAGTCACAGGAGGTTGTGAAAGCAGGCTAAACACTTAAACAATGAATACATGTAATGAAAACAGGTTGGAAAGTTCTGTGTTTGTCGAAGAATGAATTTTGTAAGACTACTTTAATATTCAAAATATCAGGGGTGTTAACATCAGTTAGAGTCCCAGGAAAATGTTGCGATGTGCCCAAAAAAACTCACAAGGATAAAAAGTCAATTTTATCCTGGATTGCTGAGCAGAACAAGGGCATGGCATGTAACTTCATTACATACACTACATTTCCCATAATGCCCCAGCATCTTTCCAAATGCTTGAGCAGCTAACAGTTTCAGTCAGAGCCAGTTTCTTTTTATTTTGGCATGGAGTAAATAATTTTCAAATATTTAAAAGAAAGTCAGTCTTGCGGCAGGCAAGACAATGATACCTCAGCTGTATGTATGGCTAGATACTTGTAATCGTAGAACCTACCAAAAGTGCACATTTGACATTTACAGCATTTAGCAGACGCCCTTATCCAGAGCGACTTACAATTGGTACAGTCTTACAATCCAAGCAATTGTGGGTTAAGGGCCTTGCTCAAGGACCCAACAGTGGCAGCTTGGCAGAGGTGGGATTTGAACCCTCAACCTTCTGATCCAGAGTCCAGTACCTTAACCACTAGGCTACCACAGTCCCAATTTGACCTCTAAAGACATACATTTCTATTAATAAAAAATCTTTAGTGTTAATTTCTTCTTCATGTCTCATCCATGAGTAAAGCTCACTTTAGTGTTACATCACTGTTTACTGTTTAACAGGCTTAGTTGTCCCCTTATCCTCTTGAGACCTCATTACCCTCCTCGGAGCTCTGATTTTTTTATGCATAAAAGCTGAGCACCCTCTTTGAACAGGAGGTATTTTTGTTTTTGTGAATTGCTCAAGAATGTCTACAAATGAGGACTGAGTGAGGCAGAATGAAGTATGAGGAACAGAAAACCCAAAACGTCATGTCCTCATGTGGGGACGCAAGGTCTCAGGAGGCTATGACTGATTTTTTAAGCAGAGGAGTACAGCTGTGCCCCTCTAAATTCTGTGTGCCCTAGTACCCTAAGCATGACATAAATCCATAAATCCAAATCAGAACATCCAGGTAATCATATATCTGGAATAGGATGCCTTTATTTTCGGTGGAACTTGTCATTATCAGCTTTACCATATAAAAGCAGCAGTGGATTTTAAAAGGCTTACAGTACCTGAATGTGTAGGAGATGCAGCTGCTGCCCTGGCTTTTGGCTGATTTAGCAGAGTTTTCCAGTGACACTGTGGACTCTCCAATTGGTGTGCGGTACAGACCACCATCGTCCGTGTACGTGTTTCCATTGAGAGAGCGCTGGACAGTAAACATTCTGTCAGAAGTCAGATTATCTTACAAACCAAATACACAAAATGTAATGTAAAATCAGTCAACATTGGTCAAAATCATATACAGTGGTATATGAAAATGATCCAATTTTACATATTAGTGAGGGGCAAAAGTTGCTTTCATTATCTGGTATGACCCCCCTGTGCAGCAATAACTGCACTAAATGTTTCCTGTAACTGTCGATAAGTCCAATTTTGTCTCATGTATTTAACTGGGTTCTCTTTATCTACTTTTAGGACTTGTGTGAAAATCTGATGATGTTTTAGGTCATATTTATGCAGAAATATAGATACTTCTAAAGGGTTCACAAACTTTCAAGCACCACTGTAAAGTATTGATGGTGTAAACATTCTGAAAGGTGTTTAAATAATTGTATATCTAAAAGTGTACTATTTCCATAGGAGTTGTTAGTGATGACTCACAGTAAGCAAAGTGGTGTGGGTGGTACTGGATTCCACCGCTGGTACCTTCTTCCCGCTGCCAAAGACACTCTTTAATTTCATTCTGACATCTCTGTTGAGAATGCAGTGGAAGACAAAGATGCAAATACCCTGCAAGAGAAAGCAAGACCAACCTCTCTGTAGTGAACTCAGCATAGTGGTACCTCGGTTCTTGTCGTATTTAGTTCCAGAAGGCTTGTCAGGAACTGAAACCGACGAGTACCAAGCAAATTTTTCACATAAGAAATAATGTAAATTGAATTAATCCGTTCTAGACCCACCAAAAATCCAGACTGTATAGGGCATTAAATGCATTAATGGAGTTGTATTGAACAGGTTCTCCCTGATTTATGATATATGTTGGGTATGTTCCAACAAATCCATCATAAGTTGTATGTATCATGAACTGAGGAGTTTAAGTGTTTGGTATAGAGGTCTATACTATATCATAGCAATATGGAAAGGATACTATGATAAGTAATGATAAGTAAGAAAATGTTTTTGGTTGGCTCTTATAAACTAACCTTATTAGGACCCATGGAGACTTATTTGCAGTAAATATACAGTACTGTAGACAATAAAAAACTGTAAAAATATAGAAAAACACAATGAAAATGGCAGGGATCTTCGCTGAGGGCTATTCATTGAATCACTGAATCACTGTGTGCTGAATCGTAACTCGTGAATCATGAAGTCATAATGGGTCGAGAACTGAATGTTGATGAGATTCAAGGTGGTCGAGACCTGAGGTACCACTGTATTTCTATGTATATCCTAGTTAAAATAATAAATTGCCTTTAATTAAAATGTAGTCAATTAACCAAGATAACTTAACTGGCTGAGGTTTGATTTACTATTCTTGTACAGGAAACCAAGGCTAACAGTAGTGCCCACTAATAGAAGCATAACACTACTAATAAAGAATTATTCAAACATTTACATTTAGCAGAGTGACTTACAAATCAGACAGTTTTTCAATTCAAACAAGTCTGGGTTAAGGGCCTTGCCTTGGACCATCCAGTCCAAAGTTCAGTACCTTAACCACTACACGCACATTTCAGTCCAGGTAATAACGAACGTTTCTTAAGCCAACAGGTGTGTGTTGAGCTGTCTACTACCTGCAGGCAGGTGAGGATGGCAAACAGATAGTGGAAAGTGAGCACTTCACTGTTTACAGCCATCAGACCAAGTAACCAGGTGGCGCTGATGAGCAGCAGCAGCAGAAAAGCCACACGCAGGGAAGAGCTAAAAAAAAAAACAGAGAACAGAAAGTTGAAAATAAAATATTTTGAAGTTGATCTTATTAACTACAGAGGTATTCATGTATGGACACTTACATTGCGCCTGACTTCTCAAATGTTCGTTGTCTCCGGCTGCATGAGGCTTTTGCTGCCAGCACAAATATTACAATGTTTATCTGAAAAATATGGAAATTTTTTATTAGTTAGGAAACAACAGTGAGAATGTATGAAAAGGAGAGGTCCTGCCGTTTATTCTAATGCAGCCATGACTATGCCACATTTCTTGCTCAGGCTACAAAGGTGTCTCGTTGACTAGCTCAAAAGTATCCCTTGCAAATGCGTTGCAGATCATTCTTATTACCTAACAGTCTTTAGTTATTGAGCTAATTGTTACCTAAGCATGTTGGATCAAAACAGTAACAAAAACATATGCATGCAACCAGTGTTAATTTTATTGACAAATGATTTATCAGTTTTTCGTCAACGATCCTCTTTTTCGACAATGACGAGACTAAACTAAATGAATGTAACATGACAAAAACTAGGACGAAATGAATTTAAACTTTTGTCAGCGAATAAAAACAAGACGAAAATGTTTAGCAGAGACAACATCCAATCAGATCTGACCATTTAGGAAAAGATCCAATCATAACTTGAGGAATATGTGGAAAGGCGGAATAAGTTGGGTAGCAATCCAATCAGTAATGCGGTAAGACGCAGACGTTTTGATCCCAAAACACCATACCTACTGTGAAGCATGGGGGTGGAAACATCAATGCTTTGGGGCTGTTTTTCTGCAGAGGGGGACAGGACGACTGATCCGTGTTAAGGGAAGAATGAACGGGGCCATGTATCGTGAGATTTTAAGCCAAAACCTCCTTTCCATCAGTGAGAGCATTGAAGATGGAACGTGGCTGGGTCTTCCAGCATGACAAGATCCCAAAACACACAGCTCGGGCAACGAAGGAGTGGCTCCGTAAAAAGCATTTCAAGGTCCTGGAGTGGCCTAGTCAGTCTCCAGACCTCAACCCCATAGAAAATTTGTGAAGGGAGTTGAAAGTCCGTGTTGCCCAGCAACAGGCCCAAAACATCACTGCTCTAGAGGAGATCTGCATGGAGGAATGGGCCAAAATACCAGCTACAGTATGTGCCAACCTGGTGAAGACTTACTGGAAACGTTTGACCTCTGTCATTGCCAACAAAGGTTATGTTACAAAGTATTAAGTTAAACTTTTGTTATTGACCAAATACTTATTTTCCACCATAACTTACAATTAAATTCTTTAAAAATCCTACAATGTGATTTCCTGGATTTTTTTCTCATTTTGTCTCTCACAGTTGAAGTGTAGCTATGATGAAAATTACAGACCTCTCTCATCTTTCTAAGTACTTGTGGCTGACTAACTTTCTAAAAACTTGTGGCTGACTAAATGGCTGACTTAATACTTCTTAGTGTAGATGTTTCATCTTAAAAGGGAAATGTTAAAAAGCATTTACGAATTGCAACGTTTACATTTCATATTTTAGTCAACAAAAGCTACTGTAGATTTATCCAACTATAATGTTATTATAATTAGTCAACGAAAACTAGACTAAAACTAAAAACAATTCAAATTACTAAATTATGACTAAAACTAAATTACATTTCAGTAAAAAGACTATGACTAAAAGTAAATTAAAATTTGCTGTCAAAATTAACACTGCATGCAGCTTACTAATTACAGGTACTTACTTCAGTGGTTTGGTTTCAAACATTCTCACAGGTTTTGTTAGAACTAAGGTCCATTTTTAATCTGGTGGGTGCGTGACTTATGTGGAGTTATGTGACTTCATTTAATGGATGCCCTTTTGCCAAACAAGATGACATTATCTTGCCTCCATGATCCTTCCAGCCCATTTTACAGAACATATTTGTTGGTACTGCCCTTCATATGCACCCCACACACCTCAAATCTTTACCATAACTGTCCTAAACAGGAGTCTGGTTTTATGCTACGTTTGCTTAGGTGCATAACCTCCTGACAGTGAACCGTAAGGCACTGAAATTGGTGACTGAATTTAATGTTTGTTTGGGGAGCTTAATGCAGAGTAGACTACAATATTAGAAGTTACAAATTACAGACTTATTCACTTTAACACACACACACACACACACACACACACACACACACACACACTAACCACTACAACAAAGGTGATGGGTCCAGTGATGCTCCAAATAAGAGTGTCATGAACAGATAGCCAGCAGAAGTCTGGATTCCCATATCCTTCAGGGTCCAGTCCAACAGCCAGGCCTGAAAGGCAGAGAGGGGACAAGTGATTGAGAAAGAGAACAAGCAATAGAAATGAAAAGAAAAATAGAGGATGTTAAAAAAACATCTGGATGCTCCTATTGTAAAAAGCTTCCCATATAGCTTTTAATAAAACTGTCTGAAACAGAAAGTAGTCCTCGATGCCATGCTGCCATTGCAGCTTCAACAGTTACAGCCCCTGCAAACAAACGCTTTAAGACAAGCTTTGAAGGCAGCAGGCGTGATATTGCCAAGATACTGACAGCCACTTTAATACCTAATAAAATCTACAACCTAATAATATCCACCTGTAGTTCATGAGTGTGTTGTGGGTAACATTAACAGTGCACATAAGAGAACATGAATTCAGATCTCAAACAAAACACACTTTCACGCAGCAAGCAGAGCAGAAGTGGGGCAGAAAATGCTGTGGAAAATTCCTATACTAATGCTTACCAATATACAGTGGTACCTCGATTCTGTCGTTGATTTGTTCCAGAAGGCTTGTTGAGAACTGAAAACGATGAATGCTGAGCAATATTCTCCCATAAGGAATAATGTAAACTCCTTTACAATCTGGATTCCAGAAAATCCACACTCTATAAGGCATTATATGCATTAATGGAGTTGTATTGTACAGGTCCTCCCTAATTTACGATGGGGATATGTTCAACAAATCCATCATAAGTTAAATGTAACATGAACTAAGGAGGTTAACGAGTATTTGGTAGACCTATACTGTATTATAGAGGAGATATGAAAAGGATACCATGAGAAGTAATGATAAGTAACGTGATGTTGAAAACATGTACATTAACCTACAGTTGGCCAAAACATTAACACAAAGCATATTTATATATTTTTAAGTGTTGAAAAATCTTATGTAATTTAGTGAGTAATGGATCGAAAGTGAAAAGTAAAAGCAAAATACTATTGGTGAAATGCTAAATGCAGCCTGTGTTCTGGAGCATTCAATTCCTGTTTTGCTTTTGGTTGACTCTTTTAAATTAACCTTTTCAGAACCCATATAGACTTACAGTGGGGCAAAAAGTATTTAGTCAACCACTGATTGTGCAAGTTCTTCTACTTAGAAAGATGAGAGAGGTCTGTCATTTTCATCATAGGTACACTTAAACAATGAGAGATAAAATGAGAAAGAAATCCAGGAAATCACATTGTAAGATGTTTAAAGAATTTAATTGTAAATTATAGTGAAAAATAAGTATTTGGTCAATAACAAAAGTTCAACTCAATACTTGGTAATCTCTCTCTCTTTGTGACCTCTCTCATCTTTCTAAGTAGGAGAACTTGCACAATCAGTAGCTGACTAAATATTTTTTGCCCCACTGTATTTGCACCAAGAATACAGTACTGTATATGTAAAAAACCCCTCAATAAACAGGTTATTGTGAACCTAAATCAACTGTGACTCATGAATCATGAATCGAGTTTCGACTAAAACTAGAAGAGAGCAAACAACAAGAACCAAAACTATTTTTTCTAGTCAAAGTGCATCTGGAACTACATTCGACGAGTTCCAAGGTGGCCGAGAACCAAGGTACCACTGTATATGTATGCACCGCATATATTGTTTGCATATGTCTGTGGCCAGATATGGTTATTATTCGTATTATTAAGGTTATTAACCTACTTAACCCATATATTACCATGCCAGACACATTAGTTACTGTAGTATAGCAGTTGTAATGATAGACAGAACAATGCAGTCTCTGGTGCAGAAAGTACAGTTTCTGCATCCTTTTTGGTTCCCTGCTTTCTTTTGAAATACCTAACATCATAAATACAATGGGAAATATGTTGCCCTGTCACATAAAAGACAGTTTAACATTCCTTAAATGTTTGTGTCTGTGTGTGTCTGTGTGAGAGAGAGAGAGAGAGAGAGAGAGAGGGAGAGGGAGAGAGCGAGAGAGAGAGAGAGAGAGAGAGAGAGAGAGAGAGAGAGAGAGAGAGAGAGAGTATACTTGGCGAACCTGTGCAAACACTGTAGGCATTTACAAATTATGCTTCTGTAGTTGTAGTATTTTCCGAAATTTAAGTCTTTTGAGTATCTGTATGATCTTGTATAGATGTGTCATATAATGCATGTACAGGCCTGCCTGTTCTGCAATAGCTCCTTTAAAATCGTGAGGTGCGTAACCACGCGCAGTGACTGCACACAAGTCCAGCACGCGGGTGGAACCAACATGATCGAGTCATTTTGGCACACACCCTTGTGCCCGTTCCGACGTGTCAAGTATAAACATAACTTAAGAAGGGGATGAACTAATCAATGCACTTCACGCACCTCTTAAGTGAAGTAAGATTTTATAATTCTTAAATAGTAAAAAAAAAATCAATATGTGATGGTTAATGTTGATATTTAAAAAAATCAACAGATAAAGCTTTTATGCAAACTTTACATTAGCTTAGTATCTGCTCTTTAATTATATTATTTCGAACATGCTGCAACCTTTCTTGTTTTTTCTTTCGTTTTTGCATCAGTGCAAGTGATTGAAATGCTCCTGACAAAAATAATTAACTAAATCATATATCAACCTACTGTAATATCTTAATTTGGTAAGTCTGTCTTTGTAGAGACTGAATGATGTTGACTGTGCACAATACTACAGGATACTGCAGGTTAAGAGTCTTGTTAAGACGGACATCAGTCAAATGCATTGCCAAACAGTTCTCAAATCAGCCTGATAAGTCAATAATTATGTCCTGTACCTGTAATGATGGCAGGAAAGCCCCAGCCGATGGCATAGTAGAATCTCATGTGGCCATGGTTTATATTGCGCATCTCAGTCAGCATACGGTAGATGTGCAGCCCCTCCACAAACATCCAGGCAAACGTACACATATAGGAGTAATGCAGCAGAATGGCCACGACTGTACATACAAACTACACACAGAGAACCCAAACAGGTTAGGAATTAGTAGTCCTATATCTACCAACAGTATAAATGATCATTAACCCTACGACCCCTGCTTCGTTTCTGACACTTACCGGATTGGTAGTTTGGTTGATACCAGCGAGAAAGATCAGTTCGGAGAGGAATATGGCTGCCACCAGGTTCTTATGGATGCTGTGCAAGTTGGAGTGTAGCTTGCGCAGAATTGCCAGCAGGAGGAAAGTGATGAGGAGAGCCACGAGAGAAGAGGAGACAGTGGTGTAGGTCACCACTTTTAAGGGCAGCACATCTGCATGCTAAAAACACAGACAGTTATTCTTGAATCATGCTACATATACATATATTTTAAAATTTATTTACAGTAGCAAACAACAAAGCAAGAGTAAACTATTCAATGCCAATGTCAGTGGGTGAGATTCGCCTACTAATAGCTTCCTTTTTATATCCACAATGTAAAGGCTGATGTACAATACTGTAGTAAAAACGATCATCCAGTGAGCCATCAAAAAGCTGAGTTCAAAGAGGAATGCAAGTTCAGTAAGTGGGTTTAAGAGTAAACACCACATTTTGGTTATTTTTCAATATGTACAATAATGGCAGATTATAAAAATAATTCAAAAAATTATTTACTTCAAAGCCATTTCCATGAATAAAGGCAGAGAAGTGAAAGTCTATTCCAAGTCATTTCTGGGTCAGACAGAGAAAGAACTTATCTCCCAACGACCAACGCAAGGTGACATAAATTTGGAAGTTTAGACACTCAGATGGTGTGGCGGTTGAATGCATTGGCCCAGACTCTTGGTGGTGCCTCGATCCAGTCTGGTCCTGTCTGAGGGAGGGAAGGTTGGACATGGGTACATCTCGCTGAGGCACTGGCCCACATTGGCTGAATTGATGGCATATGGATGCACTGCACGCTCCATTATGCATGCTTGCTGTCACCATAGATTTCTGCCTCCTGCTGGTGAAAGGAAGGGGTCGGAAGATTTAGGAAGTATGAAGGCAATCTCTGGCCTATGGCTCCTCGCACTTGATGAAGGGGTCAGCATTTAGAACTCACTTTTATACCGTTTAAACTTGTTTTTTTATTTTTTGAAGTGCTTGTGTGCTTTCGCTTACTTTAAACCTTGCTGTGGACACGTGCTGATTGCTTGCAGGACTGTGGGACTGTGGTAGCCTAGCGGTTAAGGTACTGGACTATGGACCAAAAGGTCCAGGGTTCAAATTCCACGTCTGCCAAAGCTGCCACTGTTGGGTCCTTGAGCAAGGCCCTTAACCCACAACTGCTTGGATTGTAAGACTGTATCAATTGTAAGTCGCCCTGGATAAGGGTGTCTGCTAAATGTAATGTAAATGCTTGTTTTTGCTTCAACTTGCATTTGCTTGTGTACTATTGTGCATACTTGTGATTCTGATAACTGACTTCTGCCCGTTTTGACCCTGATTATTTACTTTTGTCCCTTAGATGCCAGACACTGTTTGTAAATAGTTTTAGTGTGTTCTTTGGGGTTGTGTGTGGTGACGGGTGTTGTTGGCCATTTTCTCCCTTCCCTTTACCCTTTTCCTACCCTTGCATCCCAACCCTACACTGGGATGTAACAATAGTAATCGGTCAGAACTTTAAAAATGCTGAACATAACACACAGCTTGTATACATCCACAGCATAAACCTGGAGGAGCACCCGAGTCCCATTGGTTTGTATGAAGGGAAAGGAAGAATATCTGCTTATGTCTTATAAATTCATGTTTACCTCTCTTTTAGAGATATCCATGATCACAGCAAAGCTGGTCAGGTGGTTACACTGGCAGCTGATGTGTGAAGCATTCCTGAAGACCAGCTCACAGCCTTTAGAAGACCAGGAGCCAGAGTTACTCCCCCTGCACCAGAGCATGCATCTCAGTCACATTATTTGTTTACAGTAGCAATTAGATGTTATTTACACCTGGTTGTGTCAGGTTTCTTGACTGACACGATCATGTCTGAACTGGATTAATAACAAATTTTGCATAAAACAACTTTGCATAAAACCCTACCCCAAAAAATGTGTGGTTGACTGAATGTGTGGTAATTTATTTCATGCATAAATCTGAGTGAAACCTGTTGTTACCATATCAAAACCCAGATGCAATGTGAAGGACATAATCACATGAATGATCATAGTGATATAGGGACAGCAAAAGACATGCAGTAGCACACACTCACGGGATGGAGTGGTTCCAGTGGACGCACACAGGTTTGGTTCTGTCCTGAGCCTCCAGCAGTCTGAACATCACAGTGACAGGTGTCTGCGACAGAGTGGTGTGACCTTCACCCTCGCGGTGTGCCACCACACTCACTACAGGGGTGTTAATGACCGGACGAGTCGGCAGCCTATAAAAAAATAATACAGTTAAACTCCAGTACTCGATTTCTTGCTAAAAACCAATGCGTATGTTAATTTCCCTCCTGCTATCCCAAACCATTAACCATGACAAATGGCAAGAGATAAATGAAACCTGAGACATCAAATTCTACTTCAAGTGACTGTGTTTCGATGTAATGTGACTGTACCTCTGTTTATCATTTTACCTTTACCAGCACCTTCCACCTCCTTCCTCTCAGTAAGATCCTACACTTTGTATACTTTTGTATACAGTGAGTGCATTTACATGCACTTAATAATCTGATCATAGTCAGATTTCTGCAGTTATCTGATTATTGGTTATGTATACAGCATACAATGTAGAAATCAGATTAAGCAATCCGATAAAGACTTTTATTGGTCTGCCCATGTGCACAGAGCGAATAGCCTAAAAAAAAAACACGATTGCCAGGTCCACTTATTTTAGAGGTTTCACTTCTTTTGAGCTTATTTACATAGCCCTGATTCCAGGATCTGGCAAGCCTGGCAACCCCCATTTTATCACATATTTCTGTGAGATTATTGGCTATTTGCAAAGTAGAAATCTGATTATTGCCTGGAGGTTTCTCATGATCTGATTACTCAAATGCATGTAAACTCGTTGATTAGATTACTGACAAAATCAAATTTTAGAGTTATCAGATTATTAAGTGTAAACGCACTCAGATCAGTTAGTGAAGAAACTCACTGAGACAGCAGAGACACACACACGCTGACAACACAATGCAATTGACACCGCACAAATGTGTGTGTACGACAGACAGAAATCTCCATATAGGTTACTTCCATAAAAATGGAAGAGAAAGAGAGAGAGAGAGAGAGAGAGAGAGAGAGAGAGAGAACATCAAAGTGTCCTGAGCCACTATATTAAGTTGACATCACTAATAGTGGCAGCACGCCAGCGCAGTGGTTGGCGCTGCCGTCTCACAGCTCCATGGATCCCTGGCTTGATACCCAGTCCAGACTCCACTTGTGTAGAGTCTGCATGTTCTCTCTGTCTCTGTGGGGTTTCCTCCGGATACTCCAATGTCCTCCCACATTCCACAGACAAGCATTAGGTCAACTGGCATCTTGAAAGTGTTCCAGTTTGAGTGAGTGTGTGTGTGTGCATACAGTGGTGCTTGAAAGTTTGTGAACCCTTTAAAATTTTCTAGATCTCTGCATAAATCTGACCTGAAACATAACCAGATTTTCACACATACTAAAAGTAAATAAAGAAAACCCACTTAAACAAATGAGACACAAATATTATACTTGGTCATATATTTATTGATGAAAATGATCCAATATTACCATATTATGTGAAAAGTATGTGACCTTTGCTTTCAGTATCTGGTGTGACCCCCCTGTGCAGCAATAACTGCAAATAAACGTTTCCTGCAACTGTTGATCAGTCCTGCACACCAGCTTAGAGGAATTTTAGCCCATTCCTCCGTACAGAACAGCTTCAACTCTGGGATGTTGGTGGGTTTCCTCACATTAACTGCTCGCTTCAGGTCCTTCTACAACATTTTGATTGGATTAAGGTCAGGACTTTGACTTGGCCATTCCAAAACATGAACTTTATTCTTCTTTAATCATCCTTTGGTAGAATGGCTTGTGTGCTTAGGGTTGTTGTCTTGCTGCATGACCCACCTTCTCTTGAGATTCAGTTCATGGACAGATGTCCTGACATTTTCCTTTAGAATTCTCTGATATAATTCAGAATTCATTGTTCCATCAATGATGGCAAGCCGTCCTGGCCCAGATGCACCAAAATAGGCTCAAACCATTATGCTACCACCTTTCCTTTCTCCCAACATAACGCTTTTCTTTTAAACCAAAAAAAGTTCTATTTTGGTTTCATCCGTCCACAAAACACTCTTCCAATAGCCTTCTGGCTTGTCCACGTGATCATTACCAAACTGCAGACGAGCAGCAATGTTCTTTTTGGAGACCAGTGGCTTTCTCCTTGCAATCCTGCCATGTGAGAGAGGCCTTCAGTTGCTTAGAAGTTACCCTGGGGTCCTTTGTGTGCTCACCAACTATTACACACCTTGCTCTTGGAGTAACCTTTGTTGGTCGACCACTCCTGGGGAGGGTAACGATGGTCTTGAATTTCCTCCATTTGTACACAATCTGTCTGACTGTGGATTGGTGGAGTCCAAACTTTTTACAGATGGTTTTGTAACCTTTTCCAGCCTGATGAGCATCAACAACTCTTTTTCTGAGGTCTGTTCGTGCCATCATACATTTCCACACATGTGTTGTGAAAAGCAGACTTTGATAGATCCCTGTTCTTTAAATAAAACAGGGTGCCCACTCACACCTGATTGTCATCCCACTGATTGAAAACACCTGACTCTAATTTCACCTTCAAATTAACTGCTAATCTTAGAGGTTCACATACTTTTGCCACTCACTAATATGTAATACTGGATCATTTTCCTCAATAAATAAATGACAACGTATCTCATTTGTTTAACTGGGTTCTCTTTAACTACTTTTAGGACTTGTGTGAAAATCTGATGATGTTTTAGGTCATATTTATGCAGAAATATAGAAAATTCTAAATTGTTCACAAACTTTCAAGCACCACTGTATAAACTAGGGATGTCTAGTTAGGGATCCTGCCTTGCGCACTGTGCTACCAGTTAGGCCCTGGTTCCCCGCAACCCTGAATTAGATTAACTGGGTATAAAAATGAAAGAAAATCACTAAAAAGTAATAGGAGGAAATAATAGATGTAGGGTGCCTGTTATATGAATAGTCATTATCGATACTGAACGGATTTTGACTGTACTCAAATCACAGTTCAGACAGTACAGATAGACAGGAAGGAATTTATTGTAGTGTAGAGAATGTCCACACCTGAGCAAGCGTCGGTCTAGGTCATAGTTCTCAGGCAGGAGCTGGCCTAAGGACCGGTAGATGATCACCATCGCAACAGTTGGAGAGTCAATAAGTTCGGCATGTCGTCGTTTCTTAACTAAGGGGGAAGGATATGTGAGAGGTGCAGAATCTGTTTCTTCAGGACCAACAGATGGTATGGCATGGTCACTCTGTACTGGAGGATCTGTAGTGGCAATGTCTGTGTAGAAATAGTGGGTTGTTAGTAAATACATATTAAGTGTGTTACTGTATATTGCTCAAATCTGATTCTGAATTATCTTTTTCCATACTCAGCCAGCTACTTTAGTGGCTATTTTGAATGCCTATCATCATTAGACTAGAAAATCATCACCCACATTGTTCAAGATCTCCAAGGTACAAAAGCACAAACAGTTCCTAAATATTTTACATTGCCCATATCCAGAGCAACTAACAAGTGATACAACCTTACAATTCAAGAAATTGTGGATTAAGGTACTCACTCAAAGACCCAACAGTGGAAGCTTGGTAGAGGTGGGATTCAAACTCTCAACCTCTTGTTTCATGGTTCAGTACCTTAACCGTTAGGCTACAAGTTTACTCGCCCCAAGAAAATAATTAAAAGTACCATCTATTACTTACAATCTTTTTGTGTCTGTACAGTATTTATCTCACCCCACTTCAATTCTAATAGGTTACTTAAAGTGAAAGCTCCCATTTCAATCCCGAACAGGGTGATGAGATATTGTCCAGAGCCTATCCTGGAATTCCTTGAAATAAGACAATTAATTGTGTTTGCTTCATTTTCACAAAAAGGCATTCATTGCCTTTCTTATCTGCTTGATCCTGGAAAGGGTTGTGGGAGAGCCGGTGCCTAGCCAACGTCACATGGCGCAAGGCAGGAACAATCCTAGACAATCCATCATAGGGCACATACACTCCCACACTCGTACACACACTCACACATTAGGGGCACTTTAGAGACAAAACAGAGTAATGAAGTGTTAAAAATGAGAGGGTATAATGTGTACCGCTGTGCTCTGCTGGCTTCATGAATGAGTTTGGGAAGAGCACCGAGGACTCCAGCTCGTCGGAATAAATCTCCTTTATCTCCTGAAAGCGAGGGAGCTCATATTGTTCCAAAGGGGAGGAATCCAGGAAGTCCATCGTAAAAACTGACCACAAAAAGAAAGATTGCACGAGGGCTTCTGTGAATACAGTCTCTCCATAGTCATGGTTATTTTTGGATAAATCAATAGATATGAATGGAAAACCACAATCAGCTGCCAAGAACAACAAGAAGCACTTTAAAATGCTTACGTTGACTAAAGCTGAGTTTAATACAGCACTTACTCATGTTGTCGGTGATGATGGTGAAAGGTTTTAAATAGGTTTTCCTCATGTTCTGGGCCAGGGTGCCTGCATATTCCTCAAAATGACGCAGCAGGTCAGCGCTGCCTCCATCTGAGTGCTGAATCTGCTCCCAGTGATCCTTATTGGCTGGATCTAGTATTGTACTGCCTGCTCTTACGATATCCTACAATTACATGTTATAATAGGCATTACAGCTGTACACATGCAGTATATATTCATTATATATTCATTTCAATTCATTTAGCGACACCAGTTACTCTAACACACATGTTTTTGGACTGTTGGAGGAAACCAGAGAACCTGGACTAAACCCGCACAGACACACCAAGAACATGCTTTACTCCACTCCAACTGGGGATTGAACCCAGGACCTTCTCACTGGGAGGTAACAGTGCTACCCACAAAGCCACCATGCTCCCCTAATATTGACTTAATAACTGATCTTAGACTGTATCTGATTACTCATTTGTTCATGTATACAGCATACTCCAATCTAGAAATCAGATTACGAGATCCAATATAGAGAGCTGGAATTTATACCAATAATCAGATATCTCATAGCATGTATACCAGTTACCTGATTTCAATTTCAATTTTACCTGTTTTCTCAGTCTGCACATGCAGACTAAAGACTTGGCTTTATTTGAGCAATTTTTCCATCAACTGTGGCATTTTTGTGTCTCACCCAATCTGACAACCCAGAACTAAACGTGCCATGGACTTAAACGCAGCAAAATTCTTTCGTGGAGACTCTGAAATTCAGTATATACTTGAGAAAATGAATAATTTAATGATTTAACACAGTTTACATCACATATTACTGTGAGATCATTGACAGTTGCAAAGTAGAAATCCGATAATTGCCTGAGTCATATAAAACCAGAGGTTTCCCATCTGACTACTAAAGTGCATGTAAACTCATGTTGATCAGATTACTGACAAAATCAGATTATTTGAAGTTATTGGATTATTAAACGCATGTAAACAGCCTCACTGTTCTGCACTTGGGAATTCCTTTTTGTCGCTAACTGAGTGCTCGGTGGCAGCGAGGTCTGGGTTGAAAGCATGTGAGGGAATGAGTATGTTTAAAGAACACGTAAAAAATGTATTTTATGCTAATAAATATCAGAAGGTAATTAAAAATGCTGCTTGTTTTATGCACTATAACAGGCAGTGCAGTGACTTGGTGGAAAGCCCTGTCCCCTCATAGAGAGAAGGTTCTGGAAACTCCTTTCTGTGTGGAGTCTGCATGTCCTCCACTGTCCATGCTGGTTTACTCTAAGTGCTCTGGTTTCCTCTCACAGTCCAAAAACATGCATTTGGTTAACTGTTGACCCTAAATTGGCCTGACCTGAGTATATATGTATTGTACATGACTAGTCTTGATGTAACCTTATGTGTCTGTCTCTAAAATGGCCACTGATGCTGATAGCAACATTAAATAAATCCAAATAAAAAAATAAATAGTGAGGTAGCAATAATATTTATTATTACAAAAATGGCAATTAAAATGTTTTTAATATAAAAGCTTTTGGTTTTGCTTTCAGTTTAGGCCCAGTGTGCTGAAAAATTTATGCCGTGCATCAGTACTGGTTACTGGAGCTACGACACAGACAAAAACCTTCACCTCATTTAGAAAACAATTCAAGTAAAGAAGTCATGAAATAAACCTAATGTATAAATATTGATGCTCAGGGAGAAGCTTTTCCCCTACAAAGGCAAGTGTTTGTTTTAAAGGGAAGTCTTAAGAGAGATAAAAATAAGCTCAACCTGACAACACTGAAATGAAAAAACATAGAGGTTTTATAACATGACTGGGCTTCCCAGAACATGAATTCAGGAGGCCACACAGATGGAAAGAGCATAGGCCACATATACACTGATGTATCTTTTACACTTTGTTGACCTTAGCTGTCATCTCTGAATATGTCCATTACTAACCTTGATGCAACATGGTCTTATCTCAACATATGTTTAATCTAGATGCTAAGTGTTTACATTCTGCATTCTCTTGTTTCTTTAAGCACCATAATTCAATGTACGTACCTAATAAACATTTGCTCCACATAAACCTTCACGAGGACAGTAACAGCTGTCCTCTCTAACTTGTGCTTACAGTTAAACATGAAACAATCCATATTATCAGATAAAATAGTAACCAAAAGAAAGCAGAATTAAGAGACTAAAAGCTAATACAAATGTATTAATGACAATTGTGTTAATGACAATTAACTGTAATCCATCCACATTTAACCGAAAATTGCATGTTTTCTATATGATATTTGACATAAGTTTCATCTCCGCTGTACCTCATTGAAGGTAGAATGATGAGTGGCGGTGAGGTTGAAGCCCTGTTGTAGACTCTCATGCTGCAAGATGGTGTTTATGAGCTGGTACGCTGTCCTCACGTCACTCCCGTACAGATGCTCCATACTTTCTGTGGCACTGCGTAACATGGCAGCCAGGTTTTTGGACCCCTCCACATCCAGCCTAGAGGAGTTTGAATGAAGCTCCTCACTCTGAACAAATGCCCACATGTAAAGCAAAGCACACAATTCAATGCACGTACAGTGGGGCAAAAAAGTATTTAGTCAGACACTGATTGTGCAAGTTCTCCTACTTAAAAAGATGAGAGAGGTCAGTAATTTTCATCATAGGTACACTTCAACTATGATCTTCAACTACAAAATGATAAAAAAAAATTCCGGAAATCACATTGTAGGATTTTTAAAGCATTTAATTGTAAATCATGGTAAAAAATAAGTATTTGGTCACCCACAAACAAGCAAGATTTCCGGCTCTCACAAACCTGTAACTTCTTCTTTAAGAAGCTCTTCTGTCTTCCACTTGTTACTTGTATTAATGGTACCTGTTTGACCTCGTTATCTGTATAAAAGACACCTGTCCACAGCCTCGAACAGTCAGACTCCAAACTCAACCATGGCCAAGACCAAAGAGCTGTCGAAAGACACCGGGAAGAAAATTGTAGACCTGCACCAGGCTGGGAAGAGTGAATCTACAATAGGCAAGCAGGTTGGTGTAAATAAATCAACTGTGGGAGCAATTGTAAGAAAATGGAAGACATACAAGGCCATTGATAATCTCCCACGATCTGGGGCTCCACACAAGATCTCATCCCGTGGGGTCAAAATGATCATGAGAATGATGACCAAAAATCCCAAAACTACACGGAGAGACCTGATGAATGACCTGCAGAGAGCTGGGACCAAAGTAAACAAAGGCTAAACCATCAGTAACACACTATGCCTAGAGGGACTCAGATCTGCAGTGCCAAGCGTGTCCTCCTGCTTCAGCCAGTAAATGTCCAGGCTCGTCTGAAGTTTGCCAGAGAGCATATGGATGATCCAGAAAAGGATTGGGGAGAATATCATGTGGTCAGATGAAACCAAAATAGAAATACATGTTTTTTGTAAAAAACTCAACTGGTAGTGTTTGGAGGGAAGAAGAATGCTGAGTTGCATCCCCAAAAACAACCATATCGACTGTGAAGCATGGGGGTGGAAACCTCATGCTTTGTGGCTGCTGTTTTTATGCAGAGGGGACAAGGACGACTGATCCGTGTTAAGGGAAGAATGAACGGGGCCATGTATCGTGAGATTTAAAGCCAACACCTCCTTCCATCATTGAGAGCATTGAAGATGGACCGTGGTCTGGGTCTTCCAGCATGACAGTGATCCCAAACTCACAGCTCGGGCGCAATGAAGGAGTGGCTCCGAAAAAAAGCATTTCACAGGTCCTGGAGTGGCCTAGCCAGTCCTCCAGACCTCAACCCCATAGAAAATTCGTGGAGGGAGTTGAAAGTCCGTGTTGCCCAGCGACATCCCTAAAACATCACTGCTCTAGAGGAGATCTGCATGGGGAATGGCCAAAATACCAGCTACAGTGTGTTGCAAACCTGGTGAAGACTTACAGGAAATGTTTTTGACCTCTGTCATTGGCCAACAAAGGTTATGTTACAAAGTACTGAGTTTAACTTTTGTTATTGACCCAAATACTTATTTTCCCACTATAATTTACAATTAAATTCTTTTAGAAATCCCTACAATGAAGGAGTGGCATTTCGCGGTTTTTCTATTTTCCACTATAATTTACAATTAAATTCTTTAGAAATCCTACAATGTGATTTCCTGGGTTTTTCTTTCTCATTTTGTCTCTCATAGTTGATGTGTACCTATGATGAAAATTACAGACCTCTCTCATCTTTCTAAGTCGGAGAACTTGCACAATCAGTGTCTGACTAAATACTTTTTTGACCCAATGTATTTTACAGAGATTAATTTTAATTGCATTGAAAATGTAGAGGCAATTTATATGGATTAATTTACAATCACATGATCAATTATACCTGACATTATAGACCTAATACTTAATTGACGGTTTTGTGCTATGTAGTCTGACTGCAATGACAGAGTGTGGATCTGAAGAGGCACTTGCCTGTTTTCTGAGCTTGCTGAAGCTGAGTGATGTGCAGTTGAAGAGCTCTGGAGGGAGCCAGCCCATCTCATCACTGCAATGGCGAACAGCTGTGCCTGAAGGGAATGTGCAACGGAAAATATGTTAAAACATCAATAAATTAACTTGCATAAAGTGGGTATGTAATGAACAAAAATATATTTTTAAATATACCACAGCACTCTGCGATTGGCTAGAATAAGCTGAAGTATAGTTACTAAAATGAGTTTGTTGTGTTTTTATAAAAACGCAAGCATCTAAGAAACCGTGCACACTAGTGGTCGACTGGTATGGAGTTTTTAATAGCCGATACCAATGCCGATATTTAGAGAGCAGGGTCACTGATGGCCCTATACGAATAATACATGTCAATATCACATTTTTTTTTCAACACTGATTAAACTAATAATAATAAATGAGAGTCAAAATTGCTGAACTTAAATGAACATCTATTTAAGTTACAAGTGCACTGTCTCTATTTGCACTCTAAATAAATAAATAAAACGTTTTATTGCACTTGACAATAATATTTATTACTAGATAACACCATCTGTTTGTTTCTGGGAAAAAAAAAAAGTGAAAATGCTTTCAAAAAATAAACAACCTTAAAGAAGTGTACATGGTAGCAGCATTTTCTCAACTATTCCTCAATATCGGTCTTGTGAGGCAGGCACTAGAAAATGCCAATTATCTATTAGCGAACTTTCAAAGAACTGGGAGTCAGGCACACCCCTATCTACATCAACAGTCCTGCAATAGAGAGTGTGTCTGGCTTCAAATTCCTTGGCGTCCACATCCCTGATGACCTCTCCTGTTCCCAGAAAACACTGTTCCTGGTCAGAAATGCACAACACCACCTTTACTTTATACGAAGCCTCAAGAAAGCCCACTTATGTCCCGGAATACTTGTGGACTTTTACCGCTGTACTATTGAGAGCATTCTCACTTACTGCATCTCTGTGTGTTATGGCAAAGCGCTCCAGCGGGTGGTGAAAACTGCCTAACGCATCACTGGCACCCAGTTAGCCTTCATTCAGGACATTTTCAATAACCGTTGCCTGGGCAGGATGAGAAACATCATCAAAGACGTTTCTCATCTCAACCATGGCCTTTTCACCCTCCTCGCGTCTGGCAGGTGTTACATGAGCCTACGCTCTCATACCAACAGGCTGAGGAAAAGCTTCTTCCCCAAGGCTGTAACGCTCCTGAATTCACAACATTAATCTGGACTTTATCCCAGACATTTGCACTATGCCACATTCACACAGTCATATTGCAGTTTTCACTGTATATACCACTAATTACTGTATAAACCACAATATTCACATAATTTGGACTATTTAAACTCTCTCTCACTACTCACCATGTGTGTATATAAATATATACAACTTATTCTCTGTATATATCCTTCCGTATATCCATCTTGTATGTCCTGTATATTCAAATGTATTAACTTCTGCACTGTAACTGTATTATATGTAATTTATTCAAGAAGAATGTTTAAAACTGATCACAAGACACTCTAATATCAGTAAAAGGCAAATGTACTAGCCTCAAATTTTCCAGCAAAGTGAAAGTCTTTGAATCGCCAATCTCACACTATCATACTACACACTAAATGATATCAGCCCATCACCAGAGGTCATTACTACTGTATGTTACATTATATTTTGTATAGTAGTGTGCAATTTAAGAAACAAAAGAGACAGAAGTGAGAGATTGGCGACTTGTAACTGCTGTAAAGTGGGAACACACTGCATCGAGTGACACACAGAAACCCCACCCCCATCCAGAATAGCGTTGAGGCGCCAGAGTCTCCGTTGAAATGGAACAAATGAGTCCATGGTGCACATTTGGACTTCATGTTGCCAAGACCCCAAAATATACAAGTATTATTCAGAACATCCTGCATCACACAGCGTCACTCAAACGTCACTTCAGCACTGTAAACTAGCACTCTACCACAGAGTCACACTCCTTTACAGTGAAAGGTTCTCTATGATCCCTGCATAGTTTGCTTCCCTGGCACCATGGTCCAGGTGTCCAATAAACTGACAAGTTATGCCACCTTGTTGTTGATTGTCTTCCCAAAATGATCATGTTTTATTCCTCAATTAACAGGCATGTTGTGTGGCCCTTACCGATGGATCCTCTGGGACAGTTTGTTGCTGCAGGGCCACCAAACATAGTTTTAGGCCACCATATGCCAGAATCAAAGGCCTTGGGACAGCCGTCATAAACCACTAAGGGAGAAATGAAAAGAGATTAAAAAGTATAAAAATGGAGTGAGAAAGGTCAGCAATAAGCATTTAGTCATGTTTATCGTAAGTAACAAGGCTTTGGATATTTCTGATCTGATCGTATAAAAGTCAGGGTCGCGCTGGGGTCCACAGCCTATCAGGCAGAATTAGGCTCTACACGGAATGCCAGTCCATCACAAGGACATTAAAAGGGGGTCCAACCCAGTACTAGCAAAGGTACATAATTAAGGGCACTCATTTACATAATTACATAATAGTTTTCACCCCAACTTGGTCAGGCTCAATTCCTCTGCCAATTCTTCCCAGCATATGTCGCCCCTCCAGTGCAAGACGAGAGCCTTAGGCTAGTGATTGGCTCTGTTCAGTGCATGGCTTATTTTCAATGGAAGGCTGTGGACTTCTGCAATGACAGCATGCACGCATAGAGGAACGTGCCCCTTCCAACACATCCATCCATTATCTTTGCCAATGCCTCGGACTGTCGAGAGGGGCCACTACTGCAGCAGCAGAGTGATGATCCCTCCCATCAACCACAGCAAAAACGCAGGTCCTCCTTGATGATGGGTTATCATATTTGACTGCAGAACCACCCAAGTGGCCCTATATTTTCAGGTACAACTTAGGAATATAACCTTATTAATTTCAAATTAATATTTGAATGTATAATGAATGGAATGGCATTCAGCCTTACTAATTGGCAGGTTACATACCCACACAGCCACTGAAGGTCACCTCGGCAAAGGGGTTGTCACAGCGGTTACACTGGCGTCCCACCACTCCAGTCTTACACGTGCACTGCCCAGTCACAGGGTCGCAGATGCGAGAGTGAGACCCCAGATGGAAACAATCGCATGGGTAGCAGGTGTCACTGCCCACCAGCTGGTAATAATTGTCCTGAAACAAGAAGTATGTAGACAGTGAAGATCTGGATTTACTAAAATCTCACATGACAGCACTAGACAAACTTCTACATGGAGAACTAAAGGCCTTTTCACACAGAGTACGATTTTTTCACACAATGCAATTTTTAACGTAGTGTTCAAATGTGTTACGTTTTTTGTCTAAACAGTCTGAAAAGTCCCTGCCCACTTTTAATTTCTTTACTTTCCCT
Organism: Ancistrus triradiatus; assembly: GCA_025084515.1. NCBI lineage: Eukaryota > Metazoa > Chordata > Actinopteri > Siluriformes > Loricariidae > Ancistrus > Ancistrus triradiatus. The sequence continues at coordinate 41,458 of JAJAGP010003348.1, read as the reverse complement.
TCTCTTAATTTGTCAGAGAGAACAGGCTCTGATTCAAAATTTCACACACCGTCACAGTGGCTATTCGTTACCGGAACAAGGTTACGAGTCAATTATATTCACACTGGGCCAATTTAGAGTGATCAATTAACCGAGCGCGTGTCTTTGGGATGTGGGAGGAAATGGAGCAAACCTACTTAGGGAGCATGTGGAGTAAACGCACATGGAAACACAGTTAACCTGTTAACCTATTATGCACATCTCTGGAATGTAGAAACCCATGCAGACATTGACGTAAACACAGACAGTGGCAGATTTATCAACTGACTTGTTTTATTACAACATCATGAATAATCGCATGCATTTGTCATACCTTGCAGCTGCACACTCCCGTCGTCTTGTTGCAGTCTCTCTTGAAGCCTTTGTGCACGTTACAGTTGCATGGTCCGCAGTTTGGGTAACCCCACCACCCTCGAGCACATGGCTGGTCTCCTCTGCATGTACGTATGTATGTAAGAGACAGAGACCACAAGAGATACAGGAAACATTTAACACCTGGAATCAGTAAAATGAACAAAAATAGTTTAAGCTCCTTTCATTTGCCAGAGGAAGAGGTAGAAGTAGGCTTAGCAGTGTCATTAAGCTTTAAGTGAGACATCAAAAATATACTACAACAGTCAAAGCAACAAGAGAATCCAAATGTAATGGAAGGTATTAGTAAGTGCCTGTAGTTTCACAGTTTCCAAATTTTATTTGATGATGACCAGGATAGTGAGACAAACCTGTGTATGTGTGTAACCTGGTACTGTGGAGGCCAAGGTTTAAGGTACTTGACTCTGGACCAGATCCAGGGTTCAAATCCCACCTCTGTGAAGCTGCCACTGTTGGGTTCTTGAGCAAGGCCCTTAACCCACAATTAGTTGGATTACTCTGGATAAGGGTGTCTGCTAAATGTGTGTGTATGGTGTGTGTGATGTTTATATATATATATATATATATATATATATATATATATATATATATATATATATATATATATATATATTCTCATTGTGAATATATTTCATTCTTTTGAAAAACCTGCCACTGAGGTTGAAGAGTCAAATGATTGGCTTTAGGTTACTGAGTTTAAGGTTATGGAAAGGTTAGGTGTAGGTGTAGCACAAATTAACTGCAGTAATCATTATGTCAATGTAAGGTCTCCAGCTGGATAGTAAGACAAACAGGTGTGTGTGTGTGTGTGGGTGTGTGTGTGTGTGTGTGTGTGTATTTGCGGCATTCACTGTGGCATTGTTTCCACGAGCTTCTGCAATGTCACAACATTTTTTTTTTAGTTTTTTTACAAAAACCAAAAGAGTCAAAAGATTTGCTTTGCATTAGTGAGGTTAAGGTTAGGGTTATAGGTGTAAGTTTCACACTGATTAGCTACAGTAATCATTTTGGAATTGTCAGTGGAAAGTCCCCACAATGACAGAGACGAACTTTTTTAGAAAAGTGGCAACTTTTATTTCGAAAACTAAGACAGCCAAAATTCTTGCTTTAAGTTACTGAGGTTAGGGTTCAATGTAAGTGTAGCAATAATTAGCCGCAGTAATGCTTCATTGTCAGTTATGTGAATGGAAAGACCTCGCAAGAATAGCAAGACAAAGGTGCGTGTGTGTTTGTCTGTGTTCCCTGCGATTGACGCAGTGACCAGGGTTGCTTCCTGACTTGTGTCCCTTGCTGCTCTCTATGTGCTTAGGAAAGCTCAAGTTTATGGCCACTTCTGTTATCCATGCAGTGCAGTGAAGGAGTTCATTAGGAGAACAGTGTGTTCTGAAGAAAGCTGGAGGAAAAGAAAGCTACCTGTGCTCGCAGTACTGCCCGTAGTAGTTGTGTCCACACTCACAGGTGTAGCCGTGTTTGGTGGCAGGCTTGTGCACGCAGGTGGACGTATGTTCACACGGGTTGAGCAGACACGCATCCACGCAGTCTCTCCCAAAGTAACCTGGCACACAGCCCCAATGCAGGCACTTAACGCATTTCACACGTGAATACACGCACCCATGCACGCCCAACCAGTCGCACACAATCATTCCATTTGCAGTGTAACATGATACACTAAAAGAAGCAAATGAATAGAGTATAATCTTTGTCCTTTCAGACAAATTAATCTCAGTTTCAGTTGTATAAAATCATGATTGCTTTAGGAGTTTAAGCCTCTTATGCAAAAGCACGGCACGTGATGGAGAATCGTATATCTTTCATTTCATGTGCAATAATGAATTCTCATGCGAGTCTTACCTGGCTCACACAGACAGGAATGCGAGTCCCAGTTGTCTATACAGCGGCTGTGTATGGGACACACGTTGGACATGCACGAATCAGCAATGTCACAGCCTTCCTTCACATGCACCTTTAGAGCCTGATGCATATTGATGTTCACAGTGTTGGTGGAGGTCTCGCCCATCCGCACACCCTGCAACAACAACCTCGAGTGAGTGTATACAGGTGTGTATGTGTGTGGCTCGGTAAAGATGGTGTTTGCAGCAACGATCGTATTAGGACTGTTGATTTGATAAAAAGCTCCCCAGAAAAAAAAAATCAGTCACATTGCATGTTTAAGGTGATAGTAACTTCATTCTCCTGTAGATGGCATTGCATGAAGATGGGGACGGTACGGTGGCTCCGTGGATAGCATCGCTGCCTCACAGCAAGAAGGTACTGGGTTCAATCCCAGGGTGGAGTGACCTGGGGCCTTTTTGTGTCTGCGTGGGTTTACTCCGGGTACTCCGGTTTCCTCCCACAGTCCAAGACATGCATGTTAGGTTAAGTGACTACACTAAATTGGCATTGACTTGAGTGCATGAGTGACTTGTCTTGAGATAACCTTGTGTATGGATGTAACCTTGTGTGTGTCGCTGAACATGGCCACTGATGCTGAAAGCGACGTTAAATAAATGAATAAACGAAACGCATGAAGATGATCAGGCTATAAATACCTGCAGGGTGTGTGACGGAATTTGTAGATTGAGAAGAGGTGTTACAGTTCACTCAGTGTCTCGTTCAGTGGTTGGAAACTCAGTCGTAATGCAGATGTTAATGATTGGCAAAAAAGACTGATTGTATTTGAGCATGCCATAGCGTGAAATAAGTAGCTGAATTTGCAGATATATTGAAGCGTGCAGTCATATGAGGCTGCCAGCAGTGACATCAATCCCAGTCTACCAGAAATTCTCATCAGAATTGTGGTCAAGGTTTGTTTCATGGCTTGTGAATAAAAATCACTTTGCTTCCGGGCAAGACCTTCACAACCAATTTCTGATAGGACACTCCGCATGGCACTGCATACCATGAACATATGGAGCAGAGTGGAATGCAGGAAGCCTTTGCTCACTTCTGCTCACAAAGTTGCCCGGTTACAGTGGGTAAAAGCACACAAATTGGACTGTTCATGAGTGGAAATATGTTATCTGGTCAGATGAATCCTATTTCTACCTGTATGTGAATGATGACATTCCAGATGTGAATCCACTTGAAAATATGTGCCTGAAATCTGGCCAAATTGTGCAGTTCTTTGACGCAAGAGTTTCTGAACATTGACGGTACGTTTCAGTCATAGGTGATTACTTTTTTCACTTTATTGCTGCTTGACCCTGTGAAGGACCCATATTGATTTGCTGTATCTCTTCACTACTCCCTACAGTATATATACTATAAAGACCACTATTAACCTATAGAGAACAAATGAATGAGTAAATGAATCTGGATGCTTCCTTATACAATTTATCATTTATTCCATCACATAAATATCCTAACACACTGTCGAATGTCACATGATGTAACAGCTTGCATTTAAGCAATAATACACGAGAGGTCGTACTTTAACGTGAGATATTGGTGGCCTGTGGCCTCGTGCTTACGACCGCAGCACACCCATGCCAATATGTCACGTTAAAGCACGACCTCGAGTGTATTATTGTGATTATACCACAGTTCCGTTATCGCCTTTTATTGTTAGATCAGAATCAGAATCAGAATACTTTATTGATCCCCGAGGGGAAATTACAGATTGTAAGATAAAGAGGACAGAAAAAAGGACAGAAAAAACGATTTGTTTATCAGCCTTCCGCAAGGTAAAATATTTCCATCCTGGCGTTACCCCGCGGGTAAGCCCTTCGGTCATTCAAGGAACAGAAATACCAATAACTGTTTATTATTCAGACAATAAACACAAATATATAGATTGGCAAGTTTTAATTTATTAAAAAGAAAGTTTACTTGCATTTAGCAAATAAAATGGTTCGGGTTTATAAGGTAGGCTGTTACTAAGATACACTATCCTACCGACTGAAGCAGATCGGAGTGAGATCCTGCCGTTACAACCAAAGTCTAAGATCCCATTTGATTATCGATTATAAATCTGTATGATGAAGCTCTTAATGTTAATCTTATCAGTCAGAAATGTAACAGCAGAGTTACAGAGCATCAGCAGCTTCTCTGGGTTAAGAGCTGAACTTAACAGATAACGTACCTGTCAGATCAATGAACCTCCGATCAGTCATGGATGGTGTTTAATGAAAGACGGCGAATTTAACTCCAGCAAACGACGTCTTTGTGAGGGATGAAGCTGATTCAGGTCATTTTTGTTGATGGGACTAAAACTGATCTTCAGTCTCAGTGCTCTTCAGTCAAGCTGTTTATCCATTAAGAGCCCGAGACGTTTTATTTAAAGTACTGACTTCATTTGGATTTTCCAGCACTTCCAAATCCTAAAGGTGATAAACCTTTGGCTCAGGTTGGTCAATAGTAGCTTCATCTTCCAAATTTAAATCTTTTTCAAAACCAATAGACTTTATAAACTAATTACAGCTTTCATTTAGTTTTACTCATAATAACTTGGCTTATTTTAGGGCAGGCATCGTTGCTAGGTTACGTGTGTATGCCGCAGAGTAATACTTATAGAGTGTCGGTCACAGTGCCATTATCGTCAAAGTCACCGGAAAATCGTCTCTCAGCCAATCAGATTGCAGGGTCGGAACTAACTGTGATATAATTTGCATTAAAAAACTATTTTTCTGGTAACTGCAAGCCTCAGTACCACTTTGTCAGAGAATGAAAAGTTGTTAGGTAGCAAACTAGATAAGACGTGTTATAAAGGTTATTCAATTATTAAAAAGTAACAAATGCATTTGAAGCCTATAATGAGCACTCGACGGCTGTGTGCACCATAAATATTGTGTGACTATCACAACCTGACAGCGCTAGTTTATATACGAGAACACAACACTTTATCACTCTTGGTACATGCATGTATTAGGGTGAGTGTTACCGACCTGCATGCAGCCATTAAAAGCACTCAGCACAGAGCCATCTTTCTTGATCAGGCCTCCCATGTACAGACTTTTCAGCTTCAGACCTGGCAACTCATTCCCGATCTCCACGGTTTCCTACACACCACCCAAACACAAAGGACATAACAAACAGGAGCCAAAATACAGAAATCATCCGCCAGTAGTATCATACAGTCTCCCACACCTTTACTAATAATGTAGCTCTGTTGGTTTATAAAAAGAGCAGTATTCGAAGTGCAATTGGCATCAGGGATATAAGCCCATAATTATGCACATTGTTATTCATACTGACATCCTGATATAATTGCTGCATGGTTAGTACAAACCTGGAACATTCCGTAGTCCAGAGAGACAACAGCCATGTATTTAATGTCCTTCCCATCTTTGCCACTCTTCAGCTCAACTTGAATGTGATGCCACTCACCATCATTTACCCTTAGCTGTGATAACTCTAGCAGAGCCACACGCCTAGCACCCAAGAACACCTGGAAGTGCACGTTCCTGTCACGGACCTGCACCAGAGAGAGAACGAGAAAAATGAGGAGTAAATAGAAAAGTAGTATTTAATACACCAGCTATTACGCTTTCTCTCTCCATACTCCTCTCTCCATTTTTCTGTGCTGACACCACTCTCCTCTCAGCAAAATAATACTGGTATCAAACCAAACACCAGTGGCACTATATATTTGGGGACAGCATAAATGTGTCATAAATTACCATAACTCAAGGCTAGGTTCATTATCTGACTCCCAATAACTCAGATAATGAACCTATGAAGTAAACTGAACAGTGCAGGAACTTATCGCTGAAAGGTTTGGCTTCAGCAATACAAGTCTGATCAATTTGATTACAAATTCTAATTCTGATCATGTGTTGGTGAGCGCAGTTATGTTAGACATAGATGAAAAATACTGTCTACTCACCAGAAGGTTGAATTTGGACTTTTCCCCAGCACTGGCCTGAAGCAGAGTGCCAGAAGTCTTACGGGTGCGAAACATCAAAACGATAAACCAGGGTATTGTTATAGTGATGTCTAGGTCGCTCCATGAAACCAGCGCATGGCCATCAAATTGCAGCGGTGAGAGCATGACTGAAGAGGGAAAATTTTACATCAGAGGAGAAATATGTACACATATGTTCTATATAACTCTATACACAGTGGGGTAAAAAAAATATTTAGTCAGTCACTGATTGTGCAAGTTCTCCTACTTAAAAAGATGAGAGAGGTCAGTAATTTACATCATAGGTACACCAACTATGAGAGACAAAATGAAAAAAAAATCCAGGAAATCACATTGTAGGATTTTTAAAGAATGTAATTGTAAGTCATGGTGGAAAATAAGTATTTGGTCATCCACAAACAAGCAAGATTTCTGGCTCTCACAGACCTGTAACAACTTCTTTAAGAAACTCTTCTGTCCTCCACTTGTTACTTGTATTAACTGCACCTGTTTGACCTCATTATCTGTATAAAAGACATCTGTCCACAGCCTCAAACAGACAGACTACAAACTCAACCATGGCCAAGACCAAAGAGCTGTCGAAGAACACTAGGAAGAAAATTGTAGATCTGCACCAGGCTGGGAAGAGTGAATCTACAATAGACAAGCAGGTTGGTGTAAATAAATAAACTGTGGAGGCAATAGCAAGAAAATGGAAGACATAAAAGACCATTGATGATCTCCCTCGATCTAGGGCCCCACGCAAGATCTCATCCCGTGGGGTCAAAATGATCATGAGAACGGTGAGCATAAATCTCAGAACTACACGGAGGGACCTGATGAATGACCTGCAGAGAGCTTGGACCAAAGTAACAAAGGTTACCATCAGTAACACACTTACGTCGAGAGAGACTCAGATCCTGCAGTGCCAGGCGTGTCCCCCTGCTTAAGCCAGTACATGTCCAGTCCTGTCTGATGTTTGCCAGAGAGCATATGGATGATCCAGAAGAGGATTGGGAGAATATCATGTGGTCAGATGAAACCAAAATAGAACTTTTTGGTAAAAACTCAACTGGTCGTGTTAGGAGGAAGAAGAATGCTGAGTTGCATCCCAAGAAAACCATACCTACTGTCAAGCATGGGAGTGGAAACATCATTTCCAACAAAGGTTATGTTACAAAGTATTGAGTTGAACTTTTGTTATTGACCAAATACTTATTTTCCACCATGATTTACAATTAAATTCTTTAATATTCCTACAATGTGATTTCCTGGATTTTTTTTCTCATTTTGTCTCTCATAGTTGAAGTGTACCTATGATGAAAATTACAGACCTCTCTCATCTTTCTAAGTAGGTGAACTTGCACAATCAGTGGTTGACTAAATACTTAACAATACACTATCCCAGGAGATATATTGGTTTTAATTTCACCTTTCCTTATCTTAACGTACACATGATGATGATGGTGGTAAGAACAATCACAATGATTTGAGTGCGGTCAAATATTTTACAGGAAATCAGGATGGTTCCCCCTAATGAGAACCTGCAGTCTCACTCACTGATTACTTGGGATGAAGCATTTTACTTAAGCATGTCAGGGCCAGAAGAGCTGAACCTATTATTTCAGAAATCCAGCATTCATAACAGACGTGCAACTTTAGTTTTTTATTTCTAATACCATAATTAATACTGTTAAATATATAACAAAATATATCTACAAGTCCTAAAGTTTAACATTTCAAGCAAAAATGATTCAATGTTACATATCCGTGAGTGGCAAAAATATGTGAACCTGTAGCATTAGCAGTTAATTTGAAAGGTGAAATTAAAGTCAGGTGTTGTCAATCAATGGAATGACAATCAGGTGTGAGTGGGCACTTCCTGTCAAGGAGCACATTTGTCTGTGCCCAGTGATTTCCAGGATAGGTAGTGTCTCCACCCCTGTACATCCATGTCTAAGATAAGCAGGATCAGAACAGGTGTCAGGATCAAAACATGAACTTTTCAATAAAATTATTGTTAATATTGGCAAATTTTTCATCCTTTTTTAATTCATATTCTTATACATTCTGTTGATTGCTTTATACAGATAAAATAATTTAGTCAGTACAGTATTTGGATAGTGTTTGACTGAAGTAGCCTATGAAAAGTCAAGTGAGCGTGTATGTCCAGAAAATGTAATTAGAAAGTATAAAGCAGGAATTTTAACCCTGATTTTAAATGATGAAAAACACATGTGGTGTTACGTTAAGGAAAGGTGGTTATCTAAATGCAATTTATGGCTAAAGTGAGTGAGTGTAAACACCCTTGTGGCAAAGATTTTGAATGTCATATCCCCCCAGAGTTGCTACTTTAGCCACATTAGTCCATGTGCCCTTTCTGACCCCACAAATAGCTTACATCCAACCAAACTAAAAATATGCTAGCCATGTGCCTGTAAGCTTGTGCCTTTAAAACTTAAAAAACTTTACATTTTATTCATATCACATCCTTCTTGGCAATTCATGGAAATAACATTCATAGTAAAACCTATTCAAACTTTGTCAATCAGTCCATATACAGGCGTTTGAGCATATCTGCAGTAAATCAGTATGGGCAACATTACCTAAAATTCACTGCACACATCAGCAGTGTTTTAAATCTGTCAGACCTATGCAATAAAGGCAACACAGCTGTTAAACGTGCCTGCTGTTTAAGAGATCGTATCAACAGTGGGACCTCAAAGAATTACAACAGACTAAGCTCTCTAAAAATGTTAAGCCACTTATGATTACAGTTCCTTATCCACATCAAAGTCCACATTTCATCACATCCAGCATGAGCCACACCGCACGTGCATGCCATCATGCTGGCTATTGAAGCCAACAGGGATTAATGAGTTCTCAAACAAATGAGGGACTCTATTTAATATCGTTCAAGCATGAGCTGAGCAACCTTATTTGTCCAGACCAAGAGAAAATAGTAACGCTGGTGTTATACACTCTATAATGTGCATATTTGAGCCAGAGAAATCTTGAGGCAGAAAAATTTAAGACACTTGTTGCTTGTCACTTGTAATAATTCCACTGTAAAAGGTGATTTGTCACTTTATTTGTTTTGTTCAATAAGATTTTGCCCTTTTGTATGAATTACAATGTCTAAAATAAATTCCAGTGGAATTTGGAAGCAAAAAACGCGTACGTGTGTGTCGGGGGGATTTGTTGTAGATTTCTCTGAACTTTCATTTATAATGTATGCTAATCAGTATATATTCATACATAATCATATTAATTTGTTGCCATGACTAACCTTTTAATTAATTTTTTATTATACTGTGTATGTTTTACTGTATGTCTCTGTCCTTCAATGATAATGGAACTAGGTCAAACCATGTGTGAATGTTTTGACTGCAGGGCCTTACACTTTGACCGGAAGTATACTTTGCTTGGGAATTGGTAGTCAGGAGAGTATGTTTTCCGGCCTATGGAGTATAGTTTCCCTTGGGTTATCTAGGAGCGGCCTGTCAATCAAAATTCTACCTATTCTATCTGAGGACAGACATAAGTTTGTCTAAGATGTACAACTAATCAGTTTAGCAAAACAATCTTACTATCTCTTAACTGTAGCAGAGGGGGGAACAAACTTATGTGTGTGTGCTGAGTGCATTATACGTGGACAGGCTGTAAATATATTATAGTTACATAATAGAATTTACTATTTGGCATAACCATACAATGAATTTGAGTAATATGTAATACGTGTAATATGTATAAGTGATGATAATTACCGTAAATGGTAAAATGAAACATTTATATAAAAAAGGATGTGTGGGAACCGATGTCACCATTAAAATGTGGGCAAGGGAATCTTAACCAAAACAAAGATAAGGTGAGCCCAAGGTCAGAGAAGAACCTAGAAAGGGGAGGAGATTTTCTAAAAGCTGGAAAACTACCATGATATACAGTGTATCACAAAAGTGAGTACACTCCTCACATTTCTGCAGATATTTAAGTTTATCTTTTCAGGGCACAACACTGACAAAATGACACTTTGACACAATGAAAAGTAGTCTGTGTGCAGCTTATATAACAGTGTCAATTCATTCTTCCCTTAAAATAACTCAATATACAGCCATTAATGTCTAAACCACCGGCAACAAAAGTGAGTACACCCCTAAGAGACTACACCTCTAAATGTCCAAAACACACTTTGGGAGCACGGCTTGTCACATTTTCCTCCAAAATGTCCATGGGACTCGTTAGTGTTACTAGTTATCAGGTGGCCATTACGGGAGCAGGTGTGTCAATTTTAGTACAGCTCCTCAAAAATCTCTCATCTGGTCACTGAAAGTGCCAACATGGTACCTTCAGGGCAAAGAAGTCTCTGAGGATCTTAAAAAAGTCGAAATTGCTACATGGAAGATGGCCAAGGTACAAGAAGATTGCCCAGACACCCTACAAACTGAGCTGCAGCACAGTGGCCAAGATCATCCAGCGCTTTAAAAGAGCAGGGTCCACTCAGAACAGACGTCGCGTTGGTCATCCAAAGAAGCTGAGTGCACATGCTCAGCGACACATCCAAATGCTGTCTATGAAAGATAAGCGCAGGAGTGCTGTCAGCATTGCTGCAGAGATTGAAGAGGTGGGGGGTCAGCCTGTCAGTGCTCAGACCATACGCCGCACACTACATCAAATTGGTCTGCATGGCTGTCACCCCAGAAGGAAGCCTCTTCTGAATTATGTACACAAGAAAGCCCGCAAACAGTTTGCTGAAGACATGTCAACAAAGGACATGTACTACTGGAACCATGCCCTATGGTCTGATGAGACCAAGATTAATTTGTTTGGTTCAGATGGTCTCAAGCATGTGTGGCGGCAATCAGGTGAGGAGTACAAAGATAAGTGTCATGCCTACAGTCAAGCATGGTGGTGGGAATGCCATGGTCTGGGGCTGCATGAGTGCAGCAGGTGTTGGGGAGTTACATTTCATTGAGGGACACATGAACTCCAATATGTATTTTGAAATACTGAAGCAGAGCATGATCCCCTCCCTCTGGAAACTGGGTCGCAGGGTAGTGTTCCAACATGATAATGACCCCAAACACACCTCTAAGACGACCACTGCTTTATTGAAGAGGCTGAGGGTAAAGATGATGGACTGGCCAAGCATGTCTCCAAACCTAAACCCAAATAGAACATCTTTGGGGCATCCTCAAGCGGAATGTGGAGGAGCACAAAGTCTCGAATATCCGCCAGCTCCATGATGTCATCATGGAGACGTGGAAAAGCATTCCAGTGGCAACCTGTGAAGCTCCGGTAAACTCCATGCCCAGGAGAGTTAAGGCAGCTCTGGAAAATAATGGTGCCCACACAAAATATTGACACTTCAGGAACTTTCACTAAGGGGTGTACTCACTTTTGTTGCCGGTGGTTTAGACATTAATGGCTGTATATTGAGTTATTTTAAGGGTAGAATAAATTTACACTGTTATATAAGCTGCACACAGACTACTTTTCATTGCGTCAAAGTGTCATTTTGTCAGTGTTGTCCCATGAACAAATATACTTAAATATCTGCAGAAATGTGAGGGGTGGGCTAACTTTTGTGATACACTGTAATGTCTAAACCTAACGTACTGAACAGTATATAAAGAACATGAGAAATAATCATTGGCATCTCCACATCACTGTTATGATGTGTGGTTGTCCTTATTGCCTGAATGAAATTGTCTGCTTCTCCACTGAAACTCTAGTTCGGCTTGAGTGTGATGTTTTGATTAAGTGAGCAGAATGTATTCTGTCAAAAAACCACGACAGGAACCACTGTGTTATCCCGTTATTCACTTCGAAAATAAACTTTTGTTTTAGATGTTAAAAGAGTAAAGTCAAAGCAATTTTTCACCATAATTAAATTAAATGTCATTAAGCACTGCTTTAAATCAGAGAGCAGATTAACTGTCTCTGTGTGTGTCTGCCTATGTGATGTAGGTGCATGTAAGATTCTGTGGGACTGTGGTACCGTGGGACTAGTGGTTAAGATACCCACAAATGCTAGGATTGTAAGACTGTATCAATTAAAAGTCGCTCTGGATATGGGCGTCTGCTAAATACTGTAAATGTAAATGTAAATTCTACTACCTTGTTCACAGTTCTTTCCCCCGTAGCCCAGCAGGCATTTACAGGAGTATGTATTCCACTTGTTGACACACAGCCCTCCATTGTGACACACGCTCCCACTGCAGAAATCGCTCTTCGCTAGACAACCTGGAAAAGCATGGACAAGCTCACTAATGGATGACTCATGACACATCCATAAAGACTGAAAGCAACAAAGGAATTTTCCCCACACCACAGCAATCATTGTGACATGGCACATAAGATACAGTATCTAACCTGCAGCGGTTCCATTGTTAGCAATGAAGCTGGCCATGTCAATCAGCTTGCTGTCAATGGTGAGGTTCCTTATGCAGCCCACAAAATCTCGGCTTCTCAATGGAAAATCCTCAGGGAGGTCAGGAATTCCACCCAGAAGCAACGGGCCTGTCAAGTCCAGAGACCTGGGCATACATACACAGTATTTTTATTATTATATTTCTGGGAACCGTTTACATCATGACTAGTGCAGCTAATTAATTCCATATCTACACATACCCCTGTCCTCAGTAAGCAAAAGGAAATCTTTTGGCTCCTTTGGGTTTTCATATGAACGTTTCTGAGTTTCTATTTTCTGGTTGTATTTTAATAAAAAGACTAATTATATATGGTCCTTATACCATTGCTAAATAGTATATATAGTAATCTAATGGTGGCCTAAGACTTTTGCACAGTACTGTAAATGCTGTTACCTCATTAAGGAAATTTGGCCCTTTGTTTTTTTCAAATGAAAGTTGCTGTTTTTTTAAGCAATATTTCTTAAATGTCCAGTATTTCTAACACTCTGGGGACATATGGTCCCAACGATAAGATATAAATATGACCACACACACGTACACAGCTACACACATACAAACACCTCTCAGACCACAATCTCCCGTTCAAACAGAGTGTAGTCAAAAATAAGTGTGAAAAAAATATTCCACTTGCACACTCCACTTCTTTGGAGGGTTTTAATTTCCAGCTATCTAGAATACATGCAGTAAAACAACAGAATAAAACACAAAGATAAATCTGTAAAGATGTTGGAATTGCCTTTACTTCTACAACAGTCAATCACTACATACTCACTAAACATTACAAGCACAAATCAGTTCCATAGTTGTGTCTTTATTTTTTGTCATAGTGACATTTTTGTTGGGTATTACTTTATTACCTATATAATGACAAAGCAAATAATTCCAGCTCACTAAACAATTACATTTTTCCCATAATTCATTCCACAGTCAAAGCACTGCAGTGATCCTACATTAAATATTAACCTTCAGGCCTGCTGGAGAAAAGAGGTTTAAAGAGGTCTACATATTAACGGCTTAACATTTGAATTAACAGCTTAAAGGAGGGCTTTGTAAAAAGAGACTGTAAAAAAGACCACACTGTTCACCCCTCATCATTGCCTGAAGAATTCACCTAAAGCTTTAGATTGTAAAAGCCACTTTAGAAATGACTGACATTATTTTTACCCAATTTTATCCTAATATACAGCACTGTGCAAATGTCTTAGGCCACCATTAGATTGGTTATTTTAGCCATGGTATGATGACCATATGTAATATATTGTCGATGATTGGGCCAAAATTTTCGAACTTGAATTGTCACTCCTTAATACTATTCCACGGATCTTCATTCCAATCTTGGTGAGCTTTAGCATATCTTTTTACCCTGTTCCCCTTCCAAAAAAGTGGTTTCTTGGCCACTACCCTTCCAAAAATACCATTCCTGATCAAACTTCTTCAGATTGTAGAAGGGTCAACTTGGCATCCCGATGAAGCCGCTATTGCTCAGGTGTAAAGAGAGGTCCAGATTTTTTTTAATACTGCATTTTTGTATTTTTTAATACTGTATTTTAATACAGATACTGGGAAATACATATATATGGTCATTCTACCATTGCTAAAACAATGGTATATGTAATGGTGCCCTAAGACTTTTGCACAATACTTTAAATGTTGTCACCTCATTATGAACTTCATCCCCTTGCTCCACATAACATGCTAATTTCTGATAAGGTCTTAAATGAGCTATTTAATTTGAACAGTTTGTGAAGTAAACATGTAACTGATTCACATTCAGGCAGACATAGTAGCACAAAACTAGATGTTCAGTATTCCTTACCTTAGACATGGCACTGCAAACTTCGCTTAGAATGTGTGCTTATTCAAAGTACAAAGGTTTCCGTTTACAGATACATTTAATGTAGCTACCTAAAGAGGTTAGAGCTGTCTGAGATCTCTATGTCAAACAGAGAAAGATTAACAAACAATGATAAATCCCAATCTAAATAAGCTAAGAGTATATTTGCATTGTGAAGACAGGTTTGGCATCAGAACAGGGCGAGATCGGGAAAGATTAGAGAAGAGAGAGTGAAAGGAGAACTGGGGCTGTGCGCTAATCTCCTGTAATGATGAGCTATTTAACACCCTCCTGTACTTAGCATGCCTGGGATCGTATTGACAGTTAAGTTGCATACAATATCTTGCTCAAGGAAAATGACCTAAATAATGTATTTTGTTAGTAAGGGGATCAAAAAACAAAAAAGAAGGGCATGAGACAAAATAAAACTGTTCGGAATTGTCTTCTGTCATTAACGCAATCAGAGTCAAAAAGTGAGACCTCACATGACTACAAAGCACCTATTCTTTATGGTAGAGTGTAAAAGCATAAGTAGCAGAGATGGGTTTATACTCACTTCTTCTGGCCAGACTGAGTGCCCCGGGCCGCACACGTGTAGTTGCCAATCTGACCACCAAAACGCACAGCCATGGCCACATCACAATCGTCCACAGCAACTACAGCCACTTTCTCCTCTGAAGGACCATGAGGAAGGCCTGTACGGCCAATGTGAGGCTAAAATTTAGAAAGTGAATATGACTTTTATTGTAATTCAAAAAACGTTTGACCAACGTGCATTTTTTTTACCATTTTAAGCAACATAATTTGTGGTCATCCGGATAGTGTGTGTGTGTGTGGTAATCAAACTATTGTTGGTACTGCACTATAATCCAGAAGGTGGAGGGTTCAAGTCCCAGCACTCTTAAGGTGCCATCATTGGGTTAGAATGTATCAGTTAATCAGATGTAGGAGCAAGCATTCCAGCAAGACAGATCGCTCCTGTGCTCTGTCTATTAAAGAAGTCTAAAAGGGTGAAATATATAAATTTACAAATATGTTTGATTGAAAAATCATGGGTTATTTATAAAAGATGGGTTACTTATATACTTTTACTGACTGTCACAACTGCCCTTGGTCTTCCATTATAAAAGTAAGTTTTGAGTACACCATTTTTTTCCATAGCAGACCAAAATGCATTGAAACCACTGCCTTTGGTAAAATGGCGTAAAGAAATTATGCTAAAAAGCCCTCAAACCCAAAATGTCTCGAGGCATAAACCTAGTAGGGCTTTGTTTGGTTGGAGATAACAGACCATCTTGGTTTTAATCAATCAGACATGGCGTGAAATGTTTACTTGCCACACTATGAAGTTTCTTAATCCATTTAATTGGATTAAACCGGTGGTGAAGAGGAGATGGCAGAGAGAGTGCATGTAATATTATGTCTGAACCATCTGCTCTGTCAACAAAGGTACCGTACAGGTACGTTTTTCTTTTCTTCTTCTTTCATTCTTGTACAAAGAATGTTAATGTACTCTGAAGGGTACAAAAGAGGCCCTTAACAAAACAGATTTTTCTAGTGTACTGATGCAAGCTTGTCAAACTGGTCTAAAAGATTTCCTTGTTTGTCCATCACAGTATCTGTTGAGGCTCTCACATAGCCTTCAGGGCACCAAGCTTTGTACCCTGAAAGGTACAGTTTAGCATTTTTCTCTAAGAATTTGGAGATTAGTGCAGCGAAATTGAGCACTGTCATCATGGAACACACTCCACCCAGCCAGAACTATGACCTTTTGATATTTCAACTTCTTAATTTCATTGATATCACATCAAGAGAATCACAAAGCTTTTGGGTTTTAGAGTTTTAAGGGACTAAATCAGTAGATTAATTCATTGACAACAGTGGCAATCAACCACACAACACCTCTGTTTTCTCAGTCTTTTGCTCATAGAGACAATGCAAAAACATTTAGAGAATAACTTGCAGCATTACAGTGGTAGCCAAAAATGTGGCAAAACAGCATTTTAGTCAGTGGCTGAAATTTGAGTGGATAAGATCACTCAGAATTTAATGTATTGCTATGTAGCTTGGGTGGACAGCTTTAGCATGGTGGGAAATGAGTATAATGAACCTTCGTTTGTAGGTAGAAATTTTCAAGGTACAGTAGTGATCACTGAGGTTTAATTATGTACCTTCAATGGATAAAGAGACACTACATTCAATTTCTCAGAAAAAGATACATATTATAGTTACAAAATTTGTACCCTTGAAGAAACCACCTCAGTGACATGCAAAGGTACATTTTAGAGTAAAAACAGATGCATATAATTTAAATCAAGAATGCAAATGACCTCCTATTTCATTAGTAATCACATAATTGGCTAATGATTAAATCCAGAAAGACATAGCACATTGTTTCTATATGATTTAGAGGATTTCAGCTCTGGGCATGGTTGGATGGGTATGATAGGAAGGATTACAAAGGAGCTATTTTACCTTTGTTACAATGCATTTACTTCACACTAACAGACAAAGCTGACTGGCACCAAACCTCATCCACACGGCATTGCCCAAGGGCACAGTCTCTGTTTTAACAAGTTAAGCGCTTGCTGATCAGAAATAAATCCGTTCATGAATTATTACCTGTTGGGACTAAAGCGGTTAAGAAGTAGCGGTTGGGGTTTCCAGTATTGGCTTGTTCTGTGGTCTGCTGTAACAACATTCCTCTTTGTGAATGCAAATTTGTAAATCTAATCATACTTTATGTCCAACCACTTACAAGAAGCTGTTTTGTTACTGAAAAGTAGTAAGTCAAATGCATGCACTGAGCCTACAGTTTCATCTAAACACAGACAGTGTTAGCAGTAGTGTTACTTTATGCAATGCAAAAACCATAGACGTGCTGCTTTCTTAAGCATAGAAATTTAAAAAGACACAATTATATCAGAAACATTAAGACTAATAATAGATTAATATTATTGTACAGTAAATACACTATGTTATAGATATAACTCCACTACAGATCACCTAATATTGATATTTTACATGTTAATATTTGACTATGTAACAAATCAGAGCAGCTCTCAGATTTAAAAAGATGCTCAGCTGTAAGAAACATCAGTCACACTGACCCTGACCAGGATTACATGGATTAAAAAATTAATGAATGAATGAATGATTTTTTCCAGAGCATTGCAGAACTTGGACAGGAAAACCTGATCTTTTGGGTTTTGCATAAAAAAGACAACTGGTTATACAAGATGCACCCACAATGTTAAGTATGGTAATGGTCAGTGAAGGTGTGAGGATGTTCTTCCTCCAAAGATCATGGAAACACTTTTGGGATACATGCAGAGGTGGACGAAGTACACAACTCCATTACTTAGGTCAAAGTACAGACGCTATTGGTCAAACGTTACTTAGATACAAGTGAAAGTTGTACCATCGGATTATTACTCAAGTTAAAGTACTGAAGTACTTGATTTTAATAATATTCAAGTATTACACGTAAATTCTTAGCCGTTGCATTAATACTTATTACCCCTAATAAAAATGCTTGCTGAGGAATCATGAACTTGATGTGGAACTTGCCAGCTCTCTGGGATGGCAAAGGGATATAGGCAGAAACAGGACCTTCAACCTGGTGCAAAATGAAGGCGACATGAGGTTTGAGGTGAATTTCGTGCTTTTGTCAATAAGCCTCCGTTCTGCTCAGTTAAGGTTGCAGTTCCGCCCTGTTTTGCCACGTTCGAGGACCTGATTATGTCCATTTTTCGCCACCCCAACCGGTTCAGATCCACATCGGGGTTAAGCTATAGCTTATGTCTGTCTATCCATTGTGGACTTTGTATCACTAAATGTTTGACAACCTTCTTCTGAATCTTTTCAACATGGTTTTAAGGCTGATGAGTGAAAATGAAATCTGATCACTTACCCCTGAACAAGGCATGTAAATCGCCAAGTGTTTATACCATATCTACTCAGATTTGAAACGCAAGGAAATAATTGGCATCTGATTTCATAAGCCTATAATTATGTTAAAATTCTGTTTTGCTTCCACATAGGACTCCCAAACACAGTGTAGACGTTTCAAGTGCATGACAGGATAACAGGCGCTCTCTTCACATTCTTTAATGACAGGTCGTGGCTCCTTGTTGAGGTTGTGTTTTGACAGTCAGTTTGTCAAACAGTCTAGCTACCACTTTCATCTTACATTATTCATGAAGCTTAGAGTGTATTCATCTAGTCTCCATTGTTAATATGCCATTTCTAGTCTTTCCACTATTATATCTGCACACCATTTTGGTCACATATTCATTCTTGCATAAGCCTATAGTCTTAAATTCCACAGATACAGCAGGGCAAAAAAGTATTTAGTCAGCCACTGATTGTGCAAGTTCTCCTACTTAGAAGGATGAGAGAGGTCTGTAATTTTCATCATAGGTACACTTCATCTATGAGAGACAAAATGAGAAGAAAAAAAATCCAGGAAATCACATTGAAGGATTTTTAAAGAATTTAATTGTAAATTATGGTAGAAAATAAGTATTTGGTCAATAACAAAAGTTCAACTCAATATTTGCTAAACATAACCTTTGTTGGCAATGACAGAGGTGAAACGTTTCCTGTAAGTCTTCACCACTGAGCAACACGGACTTTTCAACTCCCTCAAAATTTTTCTATGGGGCTGAGATCTGGAGGACTGGCTAGGCACTCCAGGACCTCGAAATGCTTTTTACGGAGCCCCTCCTTCGTTGTCCGAGCGGTGTGTTTGGGATCATTGTCATACTGGAAGACCCAGTCACGTTCCATCTTCAATGCTCTCACTGATGGAAGGAGGTTTTGGCTTAAAATCTCACGATACATGGCCCCGTTCACTCTTCCCTTAACACTCTCTGCAGGTCATTCATCAGGTCCCTCCGTGTAGTTCTGGGATTTTTGCTCACCGTTCTCATGATCATTTTGACCCCGTGGGATGAGATCTTGTGTGGGGCCCCAGATCGAGGAAGATTATCAATGGTCTTGTATGTCTTCCATTTTCTTACAGTTGATTTATTCACACCCAATCTGCTTGCCTATTGTAGATTCACCCTTCCCAGCCTGGTGCAGATCTACAATTTTCTTCCTGGTGTCCTTCGACAGCTTTTTGGTCTTGGCCATGGTTGAGTTTGGAGTCTGACTGTTTGAGGCTGTGGACAGGTGACTTTTATACAGATAACGAGGTCAAACAGGAGCCATTAATACAGGTAACAAGTGGAGGACAGAAGAACTTCTTAAAGAAGTTGTTACAGGTCTGTGAGAGCCAGAAATCTTGCATGTTTTTGGGTGACCAAATATTTATTTTCTACCATGATTTACAATTAAATTCTTTTAAAATCCTACATTGTGATCTCAAGGATTTTTTTTCTCATTTTGTCTCTCATAGTTGAAGTGTACCTATGATGAAAATTGCAGACCTCTCTCATCTTTCTAAGTAGGACAACTTGCACAATCAATGGCTGACTAAATATTTTTTTACCCCACTGTATGTCTGCTACTTAGATTCATTCACAAAGATACAGACTTAGAAATAGGACTTGCCGAGGGCTCAATTTCACTACACTTTTTCTTACAACTACAAGAAAGATGATAAAATTACAAGCTGCTGGTCCATCTGGAAAAAAACATAATTTCTCCATTAACAGGTTTGGTTTGTGTAAAATGTTCAGACATGATAATACCATTAAACACGGTTCCACAAAGAGACACAGTGGCTGCACATTCCAACCAAGCATGAGCTATACCTGATTCAACCCTGTTTACTCAATTTAACTTGGTATTGTGAGGCTCCACTATTTTGCTGGAATAAAACCATCCACTTGGTGCAGATACAAGCGAAGGCAACTGCTTGTGTGGGTACCATAATAATATTGTATTCTTACTGATAATATAGACTGTGTCACTTATGGAAGGCTCTGTATTAATTTTGTTTATGTTTTCTATTGCCCAGTTTTTGCTGGCATTAGAATGCAAGTGCTCATACTTCTCTGTTTGAACTCAGCACACTAGCTTAAACTTGTATGAGTCAAACCACGTGACTCATTCACGTGAAACTCTATTCACGACACCGTGATTCAGTCTGAAAACCTCCGCTGTGTTTATCGTGTTTTTCTTTATTTTTACATCTAAAGTACTGTATTCTTAATGCAAATAAGTCCATATGGGTCCTAACATGGTTGATGATTACAGAAAGGAGTCCTCTGGGTCACTCTCAGGCTGAGCAGTTAGCATTAGTAGCTATGCTAGCACCCTGAGATCACTAATAGAGTAAGTGTTTTGCTTTTACTTTTTGTTATTATAAGTGTTTTTCACTTCGTGTTAACGGTTTTGGCCAACTGTAGCTTAATTGTATTTACAAGTGTTTTAAACAGCAAGGTCGACTCCGCTTTTATACAGTACAGACTATATTAAATGTACAATGCAACTCCATTAATGCATATAATGAGTTATACAGTGTGGATTTTCTGGGGGTCTGGAACATATTAATTCAAATAATATCATTCCTTATTGGAAAAATTTGCTAGGTACTCATTTTTGCTTCTTGACAAGCCTTCTGGAATAAATTAACTACAAGACCTGAGGTACCACTGTACTTACTTACAACTAAAATGTGAAGATAAAACAAAGATACCACCTAAGATAAATCTCAACGAGCTGCCCAAAAATGCACTTAAAAAGTAGTGCATCAGAAATATCAATACAAAAATGAGTAGCTTGTTACTTTTGCCATTAAGGTTTTGTTGAGCCAAAATCTGTTTTTCTTTGAAGGCTATTCCAGCTGTGGCCTACCTAATAATAGTACACCCTAATGTCTTGAATCTGTCTCTAGAGAGCCTGTGTTGCCATTTTCTCTGTATATCTTAGTTAAGTACAAGAAAAAGCACAGCAAAAGGTAAGATGTGCAGATCATGGGTCCAAAGAGAATCAGTGAGTGGGAGCATTCCTGCTCTGTGACGTATGGCAAAGTCCGTCAAACGATATTTATTGGGATACACGTCATCCTGGACTGGAGATTTTAAATGAAAATCTTGCTGCTTCTGCCAAGATGCTACTACTGGGTCATGGTTGTAAGACACAACCAACTTTTGCATTTGGCCATCCCTGCCCCCGTTCTAATCTGCATTGAAATAACCTGCGGGATGAGATGAAGAGGAGAAAACCAGGCTCTGGAGAGGCTTCATATTCCGGAGAATTTCTGATTTCCAGCCTTATTAAATATTACAGGAAAAGACTCAGTTGGCAAAGTGAAATTAATACTCCAGCACAGCCTCCTTACAAGCAGACAGGTTAGACTTTTAAAACAAACTTAAACATATTTAAACTATAACAAGTCCATAAATTCAATCCATGCAATCAGCAAATCTTAGCTTTTCCATATTGTAGAGTGCAGATATGTAAAAGACAGGCATTCACTCCTACAAAGTGTGAATAAAACCCATGTGTGTGTATTTATATGTAAGCATGACAGATGAAGTCGGTTCCTTCTGGCTCCTTCAGGGGCCCCAAGCACATTATTCTATCCTAGATTAACTCAGAGGGGGGTCACTATTGTCTATATTATTCCTTGGGCTAAAATGCACGTTGGCTTCAAGAAAGTGGGGGTTATATGGGCGCCAGGTCCGTAATCAAGCAAATGCTTGTCTATATACTTGTTTTCTTTTCCAGCTATGGATTTAATTACAGCCTGGTAGATCAGTGAATTTTGGGCACAAATTAAATAAAGAAATATGTTCATATGTTCAACTGAGAATAAATAAACCAAAGAAGGTACAAATTATGACTCCTGATAATATTAATGATTACCAGTCATTTAAATCAGTTTTCATAGAAAGCACAAAACCTTCAGTTCTTGTTCTCTTTGATCTCTGTCATAATCGCATCTGCAATCCTACACATAATGCTTCATACTTAAAAATATTAATTCCTTCCCCGAGGACAAATACCACACATGTCACTCCAGTACTTAACCAACACTATTCTTGTCAGAAGTGGATCTCAGTCACAATTTAGGCACTGTTTACAATGTCTGACAGCTCTGATTATGCACAGGAGGTAGTTAACATGAGTGTAGCCTTAGATTATGACCTTAATTATGGCTTCTTGATTCTTACCTATTTCAGTGCTGATATGATGAGGATAATATACTGTAAACAACACTTCTGATGTGAAGATTAGGAATGACATGTAAGAATTCACTCTACAAACTAAGCTAGCTTATATCTTTGAAACATGACATTATGTATTACACAAGCTCTCAGCTCATGTAGTAGGGTATTATGTTCCTGAGCAGGATTTTAGGACAGAGTTGGATCAAAGAACAAGCTACAGGTTATAAAAGCAACTATACTGTCCTACAAAAGGTGACCTATCAAAACACTCTGCTAATGGACTGATGGTTCTAATGAATATGCAATTACCAATTTGTGAGTTAAAAGAATATTTTAACAGAATTCCACTTTCCAAATAAGAATAATGGAAAAAACGTATTGGGACACCTACATATTACAGGAGCTTTTATGGCATCCCATTCTAATTCCATAGGCATTAAGCATAAGCGAAAAAGCGAATTTTTTCCCATTTTTGTGAGGTCTGACACTGATGTTGGATGAAAGGGCCTGGCTTGCAATCTCCATTCTAGTTCATCCCAAAGGGTTTGATGGAGTTGAGGCTCTGTGTGGACCAGTCTTCCCCAAACTGTTTCCACAAAGTTGGAAGGATATAATTGTCCAAAACATCTTGGTATGTTGAAGCATTAAGATTTCCCTAATTGGAAATAATGGACATAGGCCAACCCCTGAAAAACAACCCCATAGCATTATCCCTCCTGCACCAAGCTTCATAGCTGGCACAATGCAGTCAGGCAGGTAATGTTCTCCTGGCATTCACCAAGCTCAGATTCAACCATCAGACTGCCAGATAGAGAAGAGTGTTTCATCACGCTACAGAAAATGTTTCCACTCCCCCAGAGTCCTTTGGCAGTGTGCTTTACACTACTCAGTCCGACACTTGCCATTGCGCTTGGTGATGTAAGGCTTCCATGCAGCTGATCCCCATGGAAACTCGTGCCATGAAGCACAGAGTGAAGTTTTTGTGCTGATGTTAATAACAGAGGAGGTCAGCAGAGCATTGCAAAGTTTTATGCACTATGCGTACCAGCACTCAATGAGCCCACTCTGTAACTTTACATGGTATGTCACTATTCAGTAACAACACTCACAGCTGATCGTGAAATATCTAGGAGGGAAAAATGTCACAAACTGACTTCCTGCAACAGCGGCATCTTATTACGGTACCATGCTCAAATTCAGTGAGCTCTTTAAAACGACCCATTCTTTCACAAACATTTGTAAAGGCAAACTGAATGGCTAGGTGCTTCACTTTATACACCTATGGCAATGAGACTGAATTCAGTGATTAACAGGTGTCTCCCAATACTTTGTCCATATAGTGTACATAGCATCCTTCACAGACCCAAGGTCAGGTACATAGCTCTCACACAAAATGAACATGAAGAGGACGGTGAATGTATTCTGAAAAAATGTAGCTTTAAAGAAGGTACTGTGCATGGGCGTAAGAAAGAAGAAGCTCACATTCACATAATGAAGCTAAATTATGTAGCAAAGACCAAACATGGCAAGTATTTATGTCAAGAAGCATGACAGCTCTCAGCATTTAATGCTTTACCTTGTTGTAGTAGTGCAGCTGCACCGTGTGCCATTGTCCATCACTTACTCCATCAGGTATGAATGGAGCCACTGTGGTCTTACTCTCACCTGTAGGGAGAAAACAGGACAGGCATATTACAATTACATTTGCATTTATGTCATTTAGCAGACGCCCTTATCCAAACAGACATACAGTTGATACAGTCTTACAATCCAAGCAATTGCGGGTTAAGGGCCTTGCTCAAGGACCCAACAGTAGCAGCTGGGCAGAGGTGGGTTTTGAACCCTGGACCAGCTCCTTTGATCTCAGGTGCTCAGCATTTTTAAATGTAACGTTTTCAGCTAGTGGAGTCCAGCCAGTTTTACTCTCCTGATACAGATTCTGATACGTGAACTCTCGGAATTGGGCCAGTACCGAGTACCAATCCGATAACAGTGCCAAACAGTCATAAGAATGACATGAAACAGTTTATTATTAATCCTTTATTAATAATATAATAAAATATCTCCAGATAGCAGGCGTTTGTTGTGAGCCAGCACGAATCTTGCAGCTTGTGATGCTAGTTAACGTTTAAGTTGAAGATTCTTAAAACAAAGCTCCCCTGTTATTCGTTTCATATTTAACCACAGTATTCTCATTTAATTTAAGTTTTAGCCTATGTGAAACTGATAATAATGCTAATGTATGAAAATGTTTTTTTGCTTGCAAAGTTGATACATTACTTAAGGGTCAGACAAGAAAAACATTCCTTCTGATGCACCGTGGCATTGTGAAAAAAACGTGGCAGATTTTCCACTTGCTAACTTAATTTGCTTAAAAAACAAGTTTACTTGTAATGTGATGTTTCATAATTATTACATGTCTGACCTTTCTGTTCTGTTAATAGCAACAGAAAGAGTTTTTGATGTTTATCACATTTTGGAAGAACACACTTTAAGTGAACAGCAAAATCAAACAAGAAAACACTGCATATAAATTGTGCCACAGTGTGCCAGTCAAGACATATTACAACTGAACAATAAATCATTCTGTACTGTGTGATCGGGAGTCTGTCTTTTCTTTTTTCCTAATATAATCTGTGTTTGCTATTCTTAATCCTTATACAATTATACATTAATTGGTGTTGTGTGTTGGTTGTTACCTTTGTGTACATATTC
Source organism: Ancistrus triradiatus (assembly GCA_025084515.1). Classification (NCBI taxonomy): domain Eukaryota; kingdom Metazoa; phylum Chordata; class Actinopteri; order Siluriformes; family Loricariidae; genus Ancistrus; species Ancistrus triradiatus. The sequence continues at coordinate 16,099 of JAJAGP010003348.1, read as the reverse complement.
TATATAATCCAGCTGCTTCCAACTGTGACTGAAAGAACTGTATGTTGAAAAACTGCCTTGCGAGACTGCAGCCTCTTAGGATGTGTACATGTGTAATAGTGTTTCATTTCTGGATTTGTTGTTACCCATTTCTGTTTTTGTCCTATGTGTTCAACCTCACCCATAGACTATATTACTCAGCTTGCCCTAGTGATCAAGCTATGAGTATATATCTGTGTCATACACATCTTTCGTGAATCCACATGTTTCAGAACTTCTGGTCTGTAATATTCTAAAGCCTGGATATCACATTTGATAGTACATAATAGATAATCGACAGTTCGACATCATCTCAACATCGTCTTGTGTGTGAATGACTTATATTAATTTGTGAATAAATTAATATATTAAAATAATTAAAATCATGTGCTTGACGTACACAAGTAAAAAATCATGGTATGTAGCAGACCTTATGTTCCTTGATCTTTGCTCTAAATTCACTATACAGTGGTACCTCGGAACTCGTTCGAAATTCGGTTCTCAATGCATTTTGACTAGAAAAATTTGTGTAGGTTCTCGTTGTTTGCTCAGTACTTGGCACACTTGCTTAAACTTGCATGAGTCGAGCTGTGCGACTCCTTTCAGCCAAAAAACGATTCATGATTCATGAGTACACAGTGATTCAGATTCACAATAGCCCTTGGTCACTGAAGATCTCTACTGTGTTTATCATGTTTTTCTTTATTTATACATCTACTGTACTCTATTCTTAGTAAAAGTAAGTCTCCATGGGTCTTTAAAAGGTTAGTTATAAGAGCCAACTGAAAGGAAACCAAAAGGAAACAAGAGGCAGTTAGCTCACTCAATAGAGTAAGTGTGTTGCTTTTACTTATCACTTCATTTCAAGTCATTTCACTTCCAAGTCAACTGTAGGTTAATGTAAGTGTTTCATACATTAACTTACTTATCATTACTTATAATAGGCTCCGGTATAGCCCACTCTACCAAACACTCCCCAGGTTATAATACATTTAACTTATGATTAATTTGTCTGAATGTTTCCCCATCGTAACTCAGTGAGCACCTGCACAATACAACTCCATTAATGCATATAATGCCTTATACAGTGTGTATTTTCTGCGGGTCTGGTAAGATTAATTCAATTTATATTACTCCTTATGGGAAAAAATTTGCTTGGTACTGGTCATTTTCGTTTCTCGACAAGCCTTCTGGAACAAATTAACGTCGAGAATCGAGGTACCACTGTACTTTACTAAAAATCGATAGTATCATTTGACATTGACAGTAAAAGGTAGCATGTCTGCCTTTAACTAACTAACACTCTGGGGGGATGCATGATCTTTAAATAATGACTAATGTATCAGTGGGAGAAGCATAGTCCAATCAACCTTACTTAATTGCTAAAGAAATAATTGTTTACAAGTGAGAGCACGCAAAATACATTCCAAATCAAGGCCCAGTCAAGTCTTAAGTCATGTTAACAATCATGAAACTTGACTCAGTTTTACATCTAAGTGCAGAATTTACGTTCTACATGACTGTAGGTTGTCAGTTAATACCTCAAATTAGGTGTAACATTGCTATTACAACACTTGTTTGAGTTACTCAAAGGAAAAGCCTGTTAATCTGCCAGGGATATAATGCTTGACAAGCTAATAAAACTCAAGCACACACAGGGAATTTTGGAACATTAATGGCGCTCTTCAGCTCAGCGGCTGGATTAAGTAAATCATTATAGCAGAGATATTTATCAGTTTAGACCTCCCACATGGAAAACTCCATGTTCCCATCCACACATGCCTGGAAGAAACACTTCACTCCTCTCAGCCATGTCATTATCCTGAGCAGTGACTGTGAGGATGGGACTTGACCTTTGACCTTTTAGGTTCATCATTCACCAAAATCACAATGTTATTGAAATTCCTTCATGCCTAGACAGTAAGACGATGTTGTTTAAGGAAATGCCTTTCAGTGACATTGCCGTCCACTACTGTCTGTAGCTGACCCAAAACAGAATGAGCCTAACATGGATTTCACATTCTCATAGTCAAGGACAGTTAGGAAACATTCCACTGCCTGCTTTCCTCTGGAAACATGTCCCAGTGTTAAAGAGGCACTCAAAGGCACGTTAACTATGCTCAGCCCAGGAAGGTTGGCGTGAATGGGTTAGAAAAACAAAGAGACAGGTAGATAGAGGATGTGTGTTTCAGTGCTCTTTGGCCAGATGCTTCCTTTAACACAATGCCTCCACTTACAGATATGCTAACACTTTGATCCATAAAAAAATGCAGTAAGAGGCTCCAGTTTGGATTGAATTAACCTGGATAAAAACGCATTGACCGTGTTCATTTATCATTAGGAGTAAATGATATGGCTACAACATCATTTGGCAATATTAAAGACATTGTCATGAACCATAAATGGATCACAATATTATGTTTTGCTATTTGAAAAAAAACTATTAATTCACAGATATTTTATGACATTGACAGATGTACAGAAGGGAGCTTTTTTGGTACAATATTCAAATATGCTAGCCCACAACCACATGAACCTGAGTTCTTATCCCAACAGTACCTGCTGCTCAAGCACCCAAAGAAGGCAGGAAGGGCTTTGTCTGAGGGTGGGGAGGCCAGAAAGGGATACATTCCCCAGGTGCTGCAACAGCGACCCCTATCCAATCCTGTGATGGACTGGTGTCCCACCCATGCACGCATACATTCGACTCGGGGATAGAGCCCCCGCAACCCTGACCAGGTAACAACAGGATCAAAACATGGCATAAAAGAAGTATAGCAAGTACAGTGTATTACTCCTTTCCCTTTTCTACAATTTGCAATTTTCAATTCCCCCAGTCTTTCTGACATCTCCTGCTGCACTCAAGACTCCCTGCGGAGGAGGACTGTAGATCAGCAAGTGCCTCCACACAAATGACAGCCACCAACTGGTACTTTAACTTGCTGTTGGCACACTTTTACACTGAGAATAAATTTGCACAAAGGAACAGACAAAGCTCGTCGATCAGCCGATGGAGCCACTGTTGCAGCAGTGGCGAGATGATCCCTGTCCGACATTCTCTCCCTCAGACATGGCCAACTGTATTTGTGTAGCATCTATATTGATACTTGTAGAAAGGAGTATCAACTGATTATAAAACCACTGGCACCTGATTACACGCAAAAGCTCAAATGTGTATCACAATGCTGGGCACTATATGAACATCAAATACAAGTCATTAATATGGAGGAAAAAACATTCCACAGTACCTAGATTAGTGTAGTCACACACACACACACACACACACACACACACACACACACACAAATAAACAATCAAACAAACACGCAATTGTTAACTCACCAGCTGAGAACGTTAGCTGGATTTGCTCGTCCACAATCTCCACGGCAATAAAGTCATGCTTTTCATTAAATCTGCCATTATAGAGTAACAGTGCATTTCTCTCTCTAGTGGCAAACCTGCAAAACAAATTAGTTAAACATTTAATGCACGATTAATATGATGATAATCTGAGGAGTCACCATTAATTTAGTGCTATATATTGCACAGGTCCTCAATTGATGCAAAAGTCTAATACGGTAACAACTCACCACTGCAGAGACCTGGGCTGCAGTCCAAGTCTTACCACAGAGGTGAATTATGTGCAACCTCTGTTTCATGGGGTTTTTCTGGCAAAGGGCGAGTTGGAGACTTAACAAGGTTACAAAAAAACTATACAAAGGCAGTGACATTCATACCTGACGGTGGCACAATGTGTGTTACTGTGCAGCCCTCATGATCATACACTTACAATGTACAAACATGTACAGTGGTGCTAGAAAGTTTGTGAACCCTTTAGAATTTTCTATATCTCTGCATAAATATGACCTAAAACGTCATCAGATTTTCACACAAGTCCTAAAAGTAGATAAAGAGAACCCAGTTAAACAAATGAGACAAAAATATTATACATGGTCATTTATTTATTGACGAAAATGTTAGATAAACGTTAGGTAAGGTAACGTGGGGCGAGATAACCAGGTAAGACCTTTCTGTCAAATGTGGCCTTAAGTTACATTCAAAGTACTGAAAGAATTTTTTACTTAAAAGTAGGCGTGGTCAGCTGACCTTGATTAAAATATCTGCATTGGGATCATTACCATATTGCCATGAATAAAAACACAAAAGTTGTAACATGCATTTATAGCATGCAGCTGTAACAATGACATAAAAACTGCTTCCACCTTAAAAATATCAATTTTATTACATACACATTACATAGCTGAATACTAGTAAGCAGCAAATATTAAGATGAGCTCTGATATCCAGATATTCACAGAATCATGGCCATCACTCCTCATAACCTGAAAGACCAATATCAGTTTTATACACACTGTAAACATGGTATGACGTACAGTTACACAGGATGGAATTGGAGAAACTAACAGGGATAACAGGAAGAGAGAAAGATAAAAATTTGGAGAGCAAAGCACACATGCTAATCGTGTTAGTGACGCTCTAAACTACTGTACAGGGATTCCTCCGGGGGAAAGCTGACCTGCAGGTGTTTGCCAACACACAGCAGCTCAGTTAACGTACTCAAGTCACAGGGGAGGCAGATAGGGCGAGGTGTCAGTTAGCACCTGGCACAAGGGCACATTCACAGGAAGTAGGAACAAAGATCTCCAGCGCACGCTGCATCCTGTATACATGTTTGTCATGGAGGTATCTGATAGGACTGAGGCTGGTTTTTAAATCCTTCACACTGTAATGGAAAGTGAGGAAACTACTGCAAAGCCTTTGTTCTGCTGAATACTGATACTCAAAACATAATCAGTCAAGATGTGATAGATGCACTGTAGCTACAAGGAACATGTTTCCAAGTCATGTCACACAGTAATGTATGACATACTGTAATCTATGAGCAAAATGTCTGACTATGGCACTCAGCGGGCACAGTAGCAATCTGTCAGCTCATCACCACAGTGACCCAGGATCAAGTCTGAAGGAGAGAACGCTGGACCAGGCATTCCCTGGCACTGAAACAGCAGTGCTTACCCAGCTCTGCAATGATGCTCATTCAGGCTACATGCCAATCTGTGCCCTCCAAGCTATTCTGATGGGGATAAGCAATGCAGAACGTCAAATGTAACTGTACTTGCTATATAGTAATGTGGTTTGAATTGCCTAGGAAGGCATTGCAGTGGTGCAAGTGTCCACGAGTTTGAGTCACGGTCCAATCGGTGCCTGTGTGGTGTTTACAAGTTGTCTACTTGTTTGATTCTCTAGGTACCCGCCTTTCAGACATGCAGTAGGTCAGTTTGTGTCTCTAAAAAGTCCCAGTGTGAGTGAGTAGAATGTAGAAAAAAATAACCCTAAATTGCTAATAGTAATAGCAGGCCACCATTTTGCATTCAGGATCAAATATTATTCTCCTTAATGATAAAATTTAACAGTGATATTTTACTTAGCCCAAATTCATTGTTTGGGGTTTGCAAGTTCTCCCCATATCTGCATGGTTTCCTCCAGTTAGTCTGGGATTCACCCCAGATTTCAAAGACATGCATTCGGCCAACTAAAGCATGGCAGTATCATGGTTTGGCCTGTTTTGCTGCATCTGGGCCAGGACGGCTTGCCATTATTGATGGGACAATGAATTCTGAATTATATCACAGAATTCTAAAGGAAAATGTCAGGACATCTGTCAATGAACTGAATCTCAAGAGAAGGTGGGTCATGCAGCAAGACAATGACCCTAAGCACACAAGTCGTTCTACCAAAGAAAATATTGTATCCTTCGTGTTCAGGGAAAAGGAGGCCGCATTTGTCAGCCGCATACGAAGAAGCTTTTGAAATGGGACAGCCTAGGCGCACCGCTACGACGCAATCGGTCTTCAAATGCAGCCTTCAAAGGATGCAGCCCCTGAAATGGGATTCAGCTTATGTGGAGTCTGCATGTCATCCCCGTGTCTGCGTGGGTTTCCTCTCACGGTCCAAACACATGCGTGTTAGTTTTGTTGATTATGCTAAATTTGGACTTGAGTGTGTATATATATATATATATATATATATATATATATATATATATATATATATATTATGTATATATCTTATTATATATATATATATATATAGATATATATATATATATATACATACATACATATACACACACACACCAGATACTGAAAGCAAAGGTTCGCATACTTTTGCCACTCACTAATATGTAATATTGGAAATATTACAGAAATATAACAGAAATAATATAACCTTATAACCGGATAACACTAGCGATTATTAGAATGACCATTTGTAAATGTCAATCTGGAAAGCGACAAAATATATATACATAGCAACACTGCGATCTTAAAGACATATCATTACCAGATATGGTCTCAATTATACACTCACAATTTAATTATACACCCTGAGACATGGCTGCAATGCTTTGCAACAGAAAGACAGATTTTAGTGTTCCTTGCCGCCCAATTTACCACTGAAGTGGCCACAGTATTCAAATAAAAGCATTATAATTAAGACTCATAAAAAATTACTGTGCCACTGAGAATAATTGCAGTATCAGAATGAGGACAGGCAGCAAGCTGGACGAACAAAGGTACATGGCAGACAGACAGAAGTACTCACATGAAGGACAATGTGAAGCGGAACCTCTGTCTAAGGCCTCTGAATGTGATGAATGCCTTCCCGGGGAAGCTGCGGGTATTCATCTGGCAGTAGGGCTTCTCAAACTCTCCTTCAGGGCACTGGCACAAAAACCCCCCAACCAGTAGGTCCACACATCGGCCACCGTTCTTGCACACTCCAGGGACACAGCGGCCTGAGCGAGAGTCTACTTCACAATACTCACCTGAAACCAAGACGAAAAACACAGTGCTAAAGCGAACATTATTCACAATTAACTGACATTTGTAATTCAAAACCCAGTGTCACAGCACATCATCAAAATGCTCATGTGGTTAAGGCCATTCATTAACCATCATCCATTATTGAGAGTAGATCTTTATGCAGTATTTCCACTTTCATCTTTAAAATGAAAGGCCGCATCAGACAGACATAATAGCAATTAACGGACATCATAAATCAATTTGAAAGCCTGAAAAGTTTTCCCATGCACTCACAGACATATCATAAAAAATAAAAAACAAACCTCCTGTGTGACAGCTATAAACAACAATGAGGAGTGATAATAATGAAGAGTCCTGTCCTCACATTATCTATAGTTCATCCTGAAAAACTCCATGTTTTCTTTACCTTGGTGTGTCAAAAACCCCCATTCACTCCTTCAATCAGTGACCCAGACTAACCCCTGTGCTTAATCAAACACAGCTAGCTTCATACCCAAAGGCAGAGACATAATAGAAGAAGCGTGGTGGTCTGGAGGACACCTGCCAGCCATTAACACCATTCTGCAAGCTGAGAACTCTGAAGAACTTATGACAGCTTGCTAATGAAGAAAATGCAGATTTTTTTCCCATATGGATCAAAGTCTCTGGGTTTTCTTAGTTGCATGATATATGAACGTGTATAGAGAAGAAAATCAGAGATGGGAAGTAATACATCCTTTACACAATTTACTCATGTACTCAAAGAAGCTTGTTTGAATAACCACATTTAATTGAATACAAATAATGATGTTTTCCTGCTACATCTTTGTTTCGGTAATTTGATATTCTTGATATTCTGTGTGATTTCCACACTAAGGATTTTTTTAGTTTAGAAGGTTTACTGACCCTCACACCATGTGTCTACATTAAGATCAACAACAACTGAAATGGATGATTTTATGAAGAAATCAGTTATTCGGTCTAGACAAAGCATCAATGTTTTATGCTGATAAAGTATTGAGTATTTAAGCGGTCAACATGGTGCTGGACACTAACCCACCATCACCGGTTGGGAACACTGGCGTCCTGTCCAGGGCATGCTTAAGCCAGCTCTGGAGTTCCCTACAAATCTGGCCATTGATAAGTGGGGATGAATGTCGAAAAATAACCATAAGAAATCATTCACCTTCATGTATATCCTGATCAGTCTCACAGTAAATTCAATGCCTATCCTGGAAACACTGGGTACAATCCATAAACATCATGGGCTAACCAGAGCTCTTTACTGAACCTGGATAAAAAACTGCCTGCTATGGTGGGAACCTTGACAACACGTCCTGCCCATCTTTCAAAAGTAGTAGGTGGTTAAAAAACTGTATATAGGCAAACAGCTAAGACTGACGCAAACCCTTTCTAAAAATGTGACTAAAGCTTTTTTCATACAGGGTGTGTTTCTCAAAGAGGTCTCTGTAATAAAATCTCTGGGTCTCCTCCTAGTAAATTGTTGAGTTCTCATGACTTGAATTCTGCTGAAACAAGTGAGTCTCATTTACATTTACATTATTTAACTGATGGGCAATTAATCGAAACCCACATTCAGAACCATTAACCGACACAATCTTGCCCATATTGATTATTTAGATTTTGCCTGTTTTTTATGCTGTTCATTTGTTTTCTTATTCTGTTAATTCGTTCCCTCCTGTGTGTTTACAAATGCTACACAATAAGAAAAAGATTTCAAGAAGATAGAAGGAAATAACTGATGCCACATTCTACTTAATCACAAAGGATTTCAATTGGTTGAAATATTCAATACATAACCATAAATAGTTCGTCTGTGTGTTTTCTTCAGTTATTTTAATATCACAATGATATATACTCTTTCATTAGAAAAGAAATTCCAGTTTTATAGTAGCATATTTCTAGTACAAACCTTGACAGTGAACTACGAGGCAAAAAACAACAATAACAACAAATAATAATCATTAATTAATTGAGGTAAAGTGTTCAATTAAACAAAGTGCTCAACTTACAACGCTCAGCACTTCAAAAGTCATGTGAAATACTAGGTTTAATAATATGAATAAATAATGAAATTAGTGTTTTAGCAAAACATAAACTAATGACTGACCTATATGGCTGGCAGGGGCCATTCCTTACGCTACTACAAACTATTCAATGCCATATTACTGGACATCTGAAAAACCCTTTTTTGGTATTGATTTTTAGAGCTATGAACCATTCAGGTAAATATCAAAAATAACTTCCACAACTAAGTTATATTAAATTTCTGATCTACACTAAAAAGTTCCTAAAAACATCTTTTAAAACATCTGCTATTGCTCTAGCCCTGAAATCAGGAATATTTGTCTTAATCCTCAGTACTACGTATTAAAATGGCACAGACATAAAACCTATTGAAATGGGGATTCTATTAAACCACATTCATCATGTGATCCTGTAATATAGAAGCAGGGCCAACTCAATATGCTCCCTATTGTACACCAGCCACCTTGCATTGACAAGATTTAGGCCCTGAGCAAATATGTGTTTGGACATATGAGGCAAGTTCCAAGAATGTAATGGTCCAAATTCCTGCTAGATAATCCCTTATTTCAGAGGAATTACAGGGATATGTTACACTGTAATGAGAGCAACCCAAAGCAGAGACTACAGAGACCACTGTCATCACCTCCGATTATGACCACAGGCTACACGAAGGTTCGAGAGGAGCAGGAGTTCACTGTTCTATACCACAACGGAGAAACCCGAATCCGTGGAGAAAGCATCTGTCAGAGCGCGTAACAAATCTAGAGAAGAACCTGTGCTTCCCATGTTAAAGGTATACCCATTTCTACCCATTTCTCATGTCAAATAATTCACTTACAACATTTTGTCTCAAAGAGGAGGCCCTTATGGTTCATGTTTCTGAAGTATCAGACGCTGACAAAAGGAGTAACTGAGAAGGTGACAATTATTTTGATGAAGCATGTACTCAGCTGAGAAAAGAATAATAATCCTTTAATCCGCTGTTGATACAAGATGAATGGGTTTACACAAGATATTAAGACAACATTTAACTAGGATCATACAAATCGAAAACATATCCCAGTATTCAATATGTATCATAATATGTATCACTGTGCCATTCTTTATGGCACATATTTATTCATGGCCAGCAACCTGATTTCAGGTTGTTTAGGTCAGATTCTGACCATACCATCCGAATGTTGCAGCAGAAATCAGGACTCATCAGGCCAGGCAACTTTTTTCCAATCTTTTTTGCCCAGAAAACTGTCGACCACTGGATATGTTCACTTATTCTCTGTAAACCATAGAGGTGTGTGAAAATACCAGTAGATCAGCAGTTTCTAAAATTCTCAAACCAGCACGTCCAACATTCAAAGACGCTTAAATCACCTTTCTTCTCGGTGATGCTCGGTGTGAACTTCAGCAGGTCGTCTTGACCATGTTTACATGCCTAAATACATTGAGTTTCTTCCATTTGATTGCCTAATTAGATTTGTGCATTAACAAGCAGTTGAACAGCTGTACCTAATGAAGTGTCCAGTTAGTTAGTAGGTATATACACTGTACAGACTATACTTCCGATATCCTCTTCCTCCATACATTAGCTCACAACCACGATGGCCTGCATCAGAGTCCCTCCAATGCCCTCTAGCCAGGTGCCCTCTAGGTGGAGTGTCCCCCAGCTCTGCAACAGCTACCCCTTCTAATCCCTAAATGATGGACTGGTGCTGAGTCCACAGTATGCATTTTTCTATGCCCCATGAATTCCAAGTCAGGATCCAGATGATGACCCCAACCAGGATAAATCAGAGTAAATCAAGAACATAAAAAATTAATAAAACATTACAGGGTGTCCCATAAATCCAGCACCACTAGATTAAAAATAATTTCTTAATTTTTACAGATCAAGATTTATCTGACTATGTATTAGAGGTCGATCGATATGTTTTTTTAATGGCCGATGCCGATATTTAGAGAGCAGGGTAACAGATGACTGATATATCATGCCGATATTACATTTTTTTGCAACTGATAAAACAAAATTGTTGAAAAAACAAATTGCTGAACTTAAACGAATACTTATTTAATCTATAAATGTATAGTCTTTGTTTTCACTCTGTCTTTTTTATAAATAAAAAAATAAAAGTTTTATTGTTCTCAACTACAACATTTCTTAGCAGATAACAGTATCACATTCTTTCTGGGAAAGAAAGAGGAAATGTGTAAATACTTGCAAGAAAAATAAACAATGTTAGAGTAGCGCACATGGTAGCAGCATTTTTGTTTTTATTTTTAATCGCTGGTCCAGTTAAAAGCAGTAAGTTGTAATGCTGGAAACAAGTTTTTCATCTTCTCATAAATGGCCCCATCCTCACTGAATCATAGCATCTCTTTGTTTTTAATCACTCAGTAATCCCAGTTTATGAGCTCAGGAAACAACGTTTCTCTGCATTTTCCCCAATATTTTGAACATTGAATATAGCGAGCGATATAAATGCAGATACTGGTCGATGCCAATTATTTCAAAATGGAATTAATCGGCCCGATTAATCCTTGGTCTATCACTACTATGTACGGTGGTGTGACAAAGTGTTTGCCCCATTCCAGATTTCCTATTTTTTGCATGTTTGTCACACTTAAGTGTTTCAGAACATCGAACCAATTTAAATATTAGTCAAAGACAACACAAGTAAACACAAAATGCATTTTTAAATGAACGTGTTTATTATTAAGGGAGAAAAAAATCCAAACCTATCCAAACCCTTTGTGTGAAAAAGTGATTGCCCCCCCTATTAAAACAACTTAACTATGGTTTATCACACTTGAGTTCACTGTTTCTAGCCACACCCAGGCCTGATTATTGCCACACCTGTTGTGCTGTCAATCAGGACATTACTTAAATAGGACCTGCCTGACAAAGTGAAGTACACCAAAATATCCTAAAAAGCCATCATGCCGAGATCCAAAGAACTTCAGGAACAATTGAGAAATAAAGTAATTGAGATCTATCAGTCTGGAAAGGGTTATAAAGCCATCTAAGGTTTTGAGACTCCAGTAAACCACAGTGAGAGCCATTATCCACAAATGGCGAAGACATGGAACAGTGGTGAACCTTCCCAGGAGTGGCCAGCCAACCAAAATTACCCCAAGAGCGCAGCGACGACTCATCCAAGAGATCACAAAAGACCCCAAAACAACATCCAAAGAACTGCAGGCCTCACTTGCCTCAGTTAAGGTCAATGTTCATGCTGCCACCATAAGAAAGAGACTGGGCAAAAAATGGCCTGCATGCCAGAGTTCCAAGACGAAAACCACTGCTGAGCAAAAAGAACATTAAATCTCGTCTCAATTTTTTCAGAACACATCATGATGATCCCCAAGACTTTTGGGAAAACATTCTGTGGACTGACCAGACAAAAGCTGAACTAAAGCTGAAGGTGAAGGTGTGTCCCATTACATCTGGCGTAAAACTAACACAGCATTTCAGAAAAAGAACATTATACCAACAGTAAAATATGGTGGTGGTAGTGTGATGGTCTGGGGCTGTTTTGCTGCTTCTGGACCTGAATGACTTGCTGTGATAAATGGAACTATGAATTCTGCTGGCTACCAAAAAATCCTGATGGAGAATGTCCAGCCATCTGTCCGTGTTCAAGCTGAAACTAACTTGGGTTCTGCAACAGAACAATGACCCAAAACACACCAGCAAGTCCACCTCTGAATGGCTGAAGAAAAACAAAATGAAGACTTGAGAGGCCTAGTCAAAGTCCGGACCTGAATCCTATTGAGATGCTGTGGCATGACCTTAAAAAGGCCGTTCATGCTCGAAAACCCTCCAATGTGGCTGAATTACAACAATTCTGAAAAGATGAGTGGCCAAAATTCCTCCACAACGCTGTAAAAGACTCATTGCAAGTTATCACAAGCACTTGGTTGCAGTTGTTGCTGCTAAGGATGGCCCAACCAGTTTTTAGGTTTAGGGGGCAATCACTTTTTCACACAGGGCCATGTAGGTTTAGATGTTTTTCTCCCTTAATAATAAACACCTGCATTTAAAAACTGCATTTTGTGTTTACTTGTCTTTGACTAATATTTAAATTGGTTTGATGTTCCGAAACACTTAAGTGTGACAAACATGCAAAAAAATAGGAAATCAAGAACGGGGAAAATACTTTTTCACATCACTGGATACAAAAAAAATCTACTCATAGAAAGACAAGTTAACACAGAAATAGGATCTATACATGATGAATCATGCAGTGGATTTTCAAGGAAATAACAATGACAAGGCCACTGTTATTCCTGCTCACTCTCAGAGTAAATTAGGAATGTTGAACATTTGTATCAGCGCATTATTGAGGCCTGTAACACCTTTGCTCCTGCTATCATTACTGGGTATGCTGACTGGTAAAATTGCTAAATATGTTTATTAAAAACAAATTTACATAAATTAGTAAATTCGGTTATTTAAAGCTTTTAAATAGTTTTTCCTATGATGCTGGACTTATGGACGCCATGTAGAACAGGTCACAGTAGCAGATCAGGAAGGAAAAGGAGAAAGAGGAAGCAATAAAAAAACAAGACCACCCACCTGTAAAGTCCTCTGCGCACTCGCAGGTGTATCCCCCTTCGTGACTGTGGCACCTCCCGTTGTTTTTGCATGGTGAGGAGTAACACATATCAATCTCTGTCTCACAATAATCACCGGTAAAGCCGTCTGGACACCGGCAGCGCAGTCCGTTCACAGGGTGGATTGGCCTGAAAAGGACCGTGCCTGAAGCCACAAAGGGAGCCGAGCTGTCAAACTTCAGCACTGACACACACTTCATGTAGTTCTGGCACGGCTCACGCAGGCAGATGTTATCGTCAAAGGGCAGCACCCTTTGCGTAGAGATAAGCGTGAGCATCGTGCGGTTCAGGTACAGCTGCTCCTGCAGGTCCTCAGTGGCGTAGAAGCGACCAGGGGTGCCTCCAGGAAGCAGGGCAGAGAAGGTGACGTTGAGAACACTTGCACCCACGTCGGTGTCATTCTGCACATTGAAGACGAAGACGCCATCACGGCTTGTGGACAGCACAGCAGCGACTCCTTCGGCGAATAAATCAAGCAGAGGCGAGAGGAAGCGTTCCTGAGACATGTTTTCCAGCCGCAACGTGATGCTGTTTGTCAGCATGTCGTCTGTGATGATGGTGACACGGAGAGTGCAAAGAGCAGAGACGTGGTGAAGACCATCTGAAAGCAGTTATTTTCATTATTACATTGTGTGTTACATACGAATTAAAATGATTATACACAAGCAAATAAAAATGACTACTGTAAAGTATAATGGAAAGCTGATACAACATTAGAAGGAACGTTCAGTTGACACCCTCAACCAGAGTGACACAATCTTACAACCCAAGCAATTGCAGGTTAAGGGTCTTGCTCAAGGTCCCAATAGTGACAGCTTGGCAGAGGTGGGATTTGAACCCTAGACCTTCTGCTCTGTAGCCCAGGCTGTTAACCACTAGGACACCACAGTCCCATGAGTATGATTGTTGATATATGTAACACATTGTTTAGCATTACAAATTAGATACTAATTCCAAGCACTAGGACACTGCACTGGTCTAACAGGCTTGTACACCATAGTGAGCCAGGTTTTAATCCTGGTGATGTCTTCCAGCCCGGTCGAGGGTCACATGCAGACACGATTGTGGTTGTGCCTGAGGCAGCATCATCTCATGCAACACTGACCCCCTGGAGGCCCTGCAACAGGCTTGCATCTTTTCCAGGGCACACCCTGTGTTCTCCAGGATAGACACCAGTTCCCTGCAGCAATGATCAGGTCAGGCAGCGATAAAAAGTGGGTGGGGAGGAAGATCATATCAATCCACATAGATATTAGATGTTACATATTAACCATGAATATATGAGAAAGGGGAAATGTGTATATATGGGAGAGGGTCATGTCTGCATGACTCCTGACCTGGCTTCAAGGCAACATCAGATCTCTAACCCAGGGGTATGTCTGAAATGGTCCATTCATTTACTCATTCACTAGTCACTATATAGTGTGTTCTGTGTAATACACTGTAAAGGGTAGCAGTGAGTGACACAAACAAGGGAATTCAGACAACACTTACTTATGCCGGAAACAAATTATCTTGACCTTTCGTCACATAAACCAACCGAAACATCAACAGGTCTACCAGTGCTGTCACAAGACTTCGGAGTAATACAGTTTAGTGATGTTTTAATTTAGCTGACAGTGCTACTTATCAAGTGTAAAACTTCACTCATTTGTCCGACGAACTAAAAACATGACGAATACATAAATATTAGATGCACTATTTTGACCAGTAAACACATTATCATCAACTTTTTGTCGTTTAATAGTCAGTAATTAATGTTTTGTACTTATATTTGTAGACAAAACTCGTCACTCCAGTGGTTTCGGATTTATCCGTCATCTTTGCCGAGGAAAGCCGAAGAACACCACTATGCATTGTGGTACGTTAGTCTGTAAGTAGTGTACATTGGTTGTCCACTATATTCACGGTGGATTTTGGGTAACAAAGTAGTGTACTATATAGGGAATCGATTTGTCCACTGAGATTTCGGACAACACTACGAAATGGCCGACACCCTAAATAGAACACTAAACTGTAAATAGGGTGCGATTTCAGACAGACCCCATGTTGCTGTGGTGGTTCACTTACAAATTGCCACCACACTTCCAGAGCACCTACATTCTTTCATGCACCTCATTTAAAGAAATAAATAAATTAATAGCTTGTTTAGACATGTATATTCTGTTGGTACCTGAACTTAACCAAACACTTACACTGACTACACTGCAAAAAAGGCTAGTTGAAATATAAGAAAAAAAATACTTAATTTAAGCATAAAGTTAATCAATACTAGCGAAATTATCTGTCCATGCAGCAAGATAATTTTACTTGACAAGAATTCTCAAAATAAGTTTGTTCAAGTCTTGAAATTAGATTGCTCTGACCGGCTACCAAGAGCTTAAAATAAGTCAAA
Organism: Ancistrus triradiatus; assembly: GCA_025084515.1. Taxonomy (NCBI): domain Eukaryota; kingdom Metazoa; phylum Chordata; class Actinopteri; order Siluriformes; family Loricariidae; genus Ancistrus; species Ancistrus triradiatus. The sequence continues at coordinate 202 of JAJAGP010003348.1, read as the reverse complement.
AATACTCATTTTTAGATAAAATTACTTGAAAACAGATTTGCTAGACCACAGTAACAAGTATACTATTCTGAATATGAGCAAATAATACTTATTTAGTTTTTAGAATTCTTAATATAGGTTTTCAAATTTAAGTGTAAAATACTTAGTACTAGGGTAGTATGACTACTTGAAACAAGTTGTCTCATCTTGAAACAGGTACTCT